>QEPC01009251.1:6236087-6252229 GCA_003113815.1 Sphenodon punctatus
TTTGGAGGGGGGTTAGGAGCTGTGCCCTTTGCTTTGCCATGTTTTTTTTGGAGGGGGGTTAGGAGCTGTGCCCTTTGCTTTACCATGTGGTGTTTTTTTTTTGGAGGGGGGTTAGGAGCTGTGCCCTTTGCTTTACCATGCGTTTTTTTTTGGGGGGGGGGTTAGGAGCTGTGCCCTCTGCTTTACCATGTGTTTGGGGGGGGTTGTCTGATATTTGAAATACCCATACACAGAAAAAATTATAAGCAGATTTTTTTATTCATTGGTACAAGGAAATGGATCGCCATCTGACAGTTTTACTTTTACTAGACTTGTTTTGTAACTTTATTGGGTAGCAGAATTTTCAATTTGGGGTCGCAGAAATTTGGGGAAAAAATTGCAGAAGAATCGGGGCCCTGGTTATACTTTCTGTACTTACCACAGAATACTCATGGGAATGGTTGGAGGGTATTAAAATGTAATGATTTTTAAGCTATTAGGTTTTTGGGATTTCATACCACAATTTATGTCTATATATTGCCTGAACATGTACACACAAAAAGTTCTTGTTTATTTTATAGACAAAATCTTTGTGCGAGTGATTAGTTAACTAAGAGGTATATTAATACACATCCTTCAAGAACACTGAGTTCAATGGAATTTAAAGACCACAAAACTGGGAAATCAAGTTAATACTTCTCTCATTTGCATTCCATCTTGGAACTATTATAATGACCTTGTTATGTTGGAACACCTGGTTATCTGAGGCCATCAACCAGGCGGCTCCCAGGCTTCTGATTCCTGAACATCAGAGCCACAGGTCCCCGTGGTTTATGGAGGACCAACAGCAGTTAAAACAAGAAGGGAGGTGGTTAGTGACGGTGGCATCGTAGTCATGCTGAAGATGACAGATTGTGGCATAGAGCTAGTTTGAAAGCCTATGTGGTGGCTGTGCGGGCAGCAAAAAAGTTCTTTGCTGTCATCATAGTGTCCACAAAATCTCACCCAACGGAGCTCTTCTGGGTAGTGAGGGGCTGGTCAGTCCAGCCTCCCTCCAACTGGAAGTGGAAATTTCCTACGCCTGCTGTGATAGGTTTATTGATTTTTTTCATGATAAAATTGCTTGCATTCACTATGACTTCACCACTACAGTTGATACAGTTGGGGAACCAGAGGCTATGAATGCCCCGGCTTGTCCTGTTTTATGGGATCAATTTCAGTTGGTGATCCCTGCCGATGAGGGGCGACGTCCTGGGGGCTGTTAGGACCACAACATGTGAATTAGATCCTTGCCTGTCCTGGTTGGTTAAGGTCACCAGGGAGACGCTGGGGTCGGTGGTGGCATGGGTGGTCAACACCTCTCTTGAGGAGGGCAGGGTTCCATGAGGAAGCGGTGGTGCAACCCTTCCTCAAAAAACCATCACTTGACACTGACCCCCTTGCAAGCTACCAACCTGTCTCTAACCTTCCCTTTTTAGGGAAGGATATTGAGCAGGTTGTAGCCCAGCAACTCCAAGGACTATCTTGACCAGGTCAGTTTTCTGGCTCCTTCGCAGTCTGGCTTTCGCCCAGGGTATAGCACCAAGACTACACTTGTGACCTTAGTTGACGACCTGCGCTGTGCTTTAGATCTGGGACAGTTGACTCTTTTGGTCTTGTTATACTTATCAGCTGCTTTTGATACTGTTGACCACGAGATGTTGGTGACTTGTCTGCGGGATCGTGGCAGGGTGGGCGAGATTGTTCTTGAATGGTTCCGCTCATTCCTGGCCGGAAGAACTCACCGTGTGGTTCTGGGTGATTGTACATCATCTCCTCGGGATCTCACGTGTGGGGTCCCGCAGGGTTCCATTCTGTCCCCTCTCCTGTTCAACATGTATATGCAGCCCTTGGGTGAGTTTGTGAGAGGACTTGGAGTGTGTGGTCATCAATATGCTGATGACACCCAGCTCTACCTTTCGTTTCCAGCAGACTCAGGCCCCACAGTCTCGTTGCTTTCTCGATGTCTGGCAGCTGTGGAGGACTGAATGAGGGCGAGCTGCAAGTTGAAGCCCGACAGGACAAAAGCGAGGCTGGTAGGGAGGGCCAAGAGAGTGTAGGTCTCCATCACTGATGGGGAGCTCCCTGCCTTGGTGACTCAGGTTTGCTGTGGCAGGACTAAGCCACAACATGGCGCTTGCCAAGAAGAAACATACAAAATGACTGCCAAAAAGGAAAAGGAAGTGAGGCCACAAGGGGCATGACTCCCAAGATAAAAGAAAGGCCAGACAAAAAGACGGAGCAGTCTGTTTCTGACCAGCAGAGAGGACGCATCTCCTGGGAGGCTGTCGGAGAGGATGCTGACTTGATGGGTGCTGCGAAGGATGCCTGATACGAGGAGATAAAGTGTGAGTCCTGTTAGCTAGCCATTGGACTGTGTTTGGCTAGGCTAAACGTATGATGGACTTTATTGTTGTGGAGAGTGACCAGAGGTTTGGTGCCTGGCCTAAACGATGTATATATAAATAAACTGGAAGCTGATTCCCCAAAGTGACTTCTTGATGACTCTTGGGCACTAGTCCTGCACACACTCAACCAACAGTCAGTGGGCCCCTACTACATTCGTACTTTGGGGTACTCCTTGATTTGCAGCGCCGCATGGATGTCCAGGTGGCAGCTATGGCGAGGAATGCATTTATTAAACTACATCTGGTATGACGGTTATGGCCAAATATCTCCGACTGCAACCTTGCCACCATCATCCATGCCTTCATCACCTCAAGGCTTGGTTACTCTAATACGCTCTACGTGGGGCTACCCAAGGTGATGGCCTGGAAGCTGCAGCTGGTGCAGAATGCGGCAGCCCACCTCCTCACAGGAACGGGCTGCCGACAGCACACAACACCAGGGCTCCGTTCTCTGCACCGGCTGACTATAACCCTCCGGGCCCAATTCAAGGTGTTGGTGCTTACCTATAAAGCCCTACATGGTGTGGGCCCCACCTACCTGTGGGACCACCTCACTCCCTGGGTTCTGGAACGGCTGCTGAGGTCAGCCGGGGACGCTCTTTTGCCATATTGGAGAGGGCGTTCTTGATCGCCACACCTCAGATGTGGAACTCCCTCCCGGCGGAGGCTTGTTTGGTCCAGGACCTTCCCTCCTTCAGGTGTCAATGTAAAACCTGGTTGTTCCGCCAGGCGTTTAGTGAGGGAGATGGGGAGGGGTGATGTTGGGTTGGGAGGTGAAATGAAGATACTGCTGTTTTTAATTAATTTTTAAGTGTGTGTTATATATTTTATATTGTTGTTTTTATATTGTATGCCGCCCCGAGCTGCCTTGGCAGGAGGGGCTGGGATAGTAATTTTTAAAATAAATAAATAAATAAATAAAACAATTATTCCAAGAAAAACTAATATTAGAAGACAGAATGTGTGAAAAAGCTATATGCAAATGACCAGTTAACGAGAGAGCAAAAAACATGTTAAAAAGTCATAAGAATCAGTCTTTTGTCCCTCACTCATTAACTTTGAGGAGTTATACCTCAGGTATCACCTCACCAAGATCCACACAACTTTCCATACATGTAATGATACCCCCCTCACACACATCATATACCAGTTGTGATCTTTAACACGATAGCAGTTATTGCTGTTTAAAGTTTTAACTTTTAGATAAGTTTTCTCTGCCTTAAGTTTAGAACAGCAAGGGCCATCGTATAATTTAGGAAAACCAACCTCCAAATCCCTGTTACACTATAGCTTGATGAATGATATGTCAGTCCCCATATTAATACCTTCTCTCCAAGTTTTCTGAGGGCAGTCAGGATTTCCACCTTCTGTTGTGTGTATAAGTCCCTTCCCAGCTTCCCAACCATCACATCTCTGTCCATCTATAAAAGGAAAAAAAGTCAAGATGCAAAATGTTTCTCAAACTAATAGAAAAAACAAATTGACCATCACAAGAACCTAAATATAGATTCATGCTTAGTTGTGTGGCAACATTAGGAGGATCAATGTACACCAAGAATGAAGACAAAGCCAACAGATTAATTTAGCCTGTCCTAATCAGCATCTGAATCCAGGTCTCTGGAAAAATAGAGTTAATGCACCATCCATTCCCTCTTTCCACTTGGGGACCAGTGCCACAGACCTTCAGCAATTAGATTTGCAATACCATCAGTATTTATAAAGCTCAGTTCACTGTCAAATGCTAAATTTTTGTCTTTGAAAAGAGATGAACCATCTTCAGCCCATCACACTGACAGCAAAGTGGCACTTTGAAGCTAAATGGATTCTGAAAACATCAGAAGGCTCTCTATCACCATCTGGTGCAAATACAAGATTTAGAAAAAACCCTTAAATCAAGACGACTAGTAGATTTATGATCAGATTGTCTGAAATAAAAATGTTTCAGAACAACAAAAGGATTCTTACCTCTGCCAACCTTGTACGCAATTGCCCTGGCTGCTTCTTTGCAAACATTCTAATGACCTCTGGAGTTTTAAATGCCTGGCTGATGGCTGCTTGTATAGCCTAGAAAAAAAAGAGCCAGCTAAAAGAATCAGCATAGTCAACAGCAAATGCCAAGAATTATAGTCACATTACACCACAATCACAATTGCAGAAAAACATCCTTATCATCCTGTCACCACAAGATAGGGAGGGACATTCACTTTTTGGTTGCATAACCATAAAGAAGAGTTGGGAGACATGAAATTGTAGCCCTGCATAGGACTTTAAAAAAGTATCCACCAGTAGCAAGTAGGAAGCTTTCCATAATTCATTTAAATGAGAGAAAATACAAAACTATAATCCTTTAATTCCTGCAAAATTAAAACTTCCAGTTAAGACAGGGAAGTTTAGCAAACATAAGGGCTAGAACATTTACACATATTAACTGATCATCTGCTGAAGAAATGCTTCCCAGAGCCTCTAGACAGGCAGGCCTAGTGCCTCTGTCAGCTCCAGAGGGAAATTGTTTTACTGTCACACTACAAAACCCTACAGGCAAGGCAAACAGACAAGACTAAGAAGAATAACATCAGTTTCACACTGCTATGGTCTAGAAACCAGAGTGGCAGCAACTCTGGTATTAGTCACTCAGAAGGTTGATGCAAAGGCACAAGCTGGGAAGGGGAAGCAGCAGATCTCTCCTCCTCAAACAATAAGAAGAACAGAAGGGTAGAAGGCTTTATATTTATTAGAACTGTACTAGTCAGATGGCCAACATTAAAAATGGAGTACTTGAGCAGAGTCCAAGGATAACATCATCTCTCTTCCAAGCAAACGGATTGGGACCTTGACATCTCATCAGGGCCTTGAACATTGGTAGGGCAGTGTGGCAGGGCGTTTGGCGCAGGCAGCGCAAACGTCACCATAGACCTAGGACCACGCCCATGTAGGAGCAGGGGAGGTCAGCATTTCATGAGAAGCACCTGTGGAGGCAGCTGAGCTATAAAGAAAGGAGGCTCAGTGTGCATAAAAGCAAATATACAGGTGTCTCCCTGGCCCCCAGCAGCCACTCTCCGGATCAGCAAGCAGCACAGAACAAATGTGCCTGCCACCAGGAGAGCTGTCCCACTGCCTGCATGACCTGGGTAGGGAGGGACTGCAACGTGTGTGTGGGTGGCTGGCTCCACCCTGCTCCCAGCGCCCCACCCCCTTCATGACATGCAGCCATGGCGGTCCCCATCTCACGGCGGGGATGGCAGGGCCGAACAAATGTGCTGACCCACATTAGGTCGTGTGGTCCAGGATGCACCCTTGGTCCGGGATGCACCTTGGAGATTTTCCCCAAGGACACATCCTGGGCCAACTGCCTACCTGTCCTGGTGCAGTAGTGGGCCCACATCTGGTGGCATAGGACCACACATGCAGGTGAATTCTGGGCCACAGCGGGCTAGCATCTCATTTGTTTTTACCATATGTGTCAGGCGATTGGGAAGTTGGAGAAAGAGAGGCCGGAGCCAAGGAAGCCTACTCAGTCTGAAGTAGCTGAGAGTGGGAGCCTAAGAAGAGGAAGGCTACCTGTGGAGCTTAAAGCAAGATCTGTAGCAAAGCAGATGTGGGTCCCCCAGTACATAATATAAACATAAGCACCTCCTGGGCACAAACAATACAAGGATCAGAGTTCTGTGTGATCTCCAAAGGGATTGAAGATCACACAGAACTCCGATCCTTGTATTGTTTGCACCCAGGAGGGGCTTATGTTTATAATATTATGTACTGCAAGACCCACACCATTAGTGGGAGAAGACCTCACTGGTCAACTGGGCTGGCTGGAGGGGACGAGGAGGCCAGAACCCCAAAATCCTAGCTTGGTGTAATTTGGGGAGACTTACTACATTGGACTTTGAGAACTAAACCTTGGGACACTGAACTGTGTTATACACCTCAGAGCACTATAGAGGACTCCAGAGCTAAATTCCCCAAGATAAAAGAGCACTTCTCCCAAGGAGGAGTGGGGTCCATGCCACAGGGGGTCACTCCCAATCATCATCATTCACATCAGCCTCTGACTATTATGTGCCAAATATATATTTAACCCTTTCTCTCAAATTATATACATCTACCTTTTACTGTTAATTTTTTTTATAAAACCTAGGGATGTGCGAACAAGGTTTGGAAGTTCGGACTGAACTCCAATAGTTTGGTCGACTGAACTGAACTTTCGAACCGAACTCAAATTCGACCGAACTGTTTGGTTGAACGCGAACCCGTTCGGAAGGACCCAGTTTTGAATGTACGAAATCGGTTCAGAAGTTCAGAATTCAACCAAGCTTGAATAGTTCAGTCAACCGAACCGAACTTTCGAACCGAACCGAATTTCCGAACTTGGTTCTGTTCGCACATCCCTAATAAAACCTAGGTTAGGAAAGGACACGTGCAAAAACATGAACGTTAACTCTGGACTCTTTACTGCATAGTATCACACCACAAGAATGTTCACACACAATCCTGTGTTGTAGGGTGATTTTGTCCAGAGGATAGAAAAGTTAAGCACCCCACCTAAAATAGGGTGGGGTTACCTTAAGATAATTGTCAGGAAAAATTGTGAATTTACAAAACATTTTACCCTATGGTAATACAGATTACTCTGATTGCTGTACAGGTGTTTAACCAGTTACTTGTGGTCAAGTTACATTTAGACATAGTTGTAGGATTTGAGCCATTAGGTATGGGTCACTTCGGTGAACCAAATTCTGGCTCAGGCCTGAAGTCATGTCAGAAATAAAACCTAATAGGCGTAATTTCTTGGAAATAAGAACTTCATTCAGTGACTGTAGAAATACACCCATGTTTGACCTGATATAGTCCTGGGAACAGGAATTGTTTGTCTCACATCCCCACCAGCCTGTCTCTGTCTATAAGAAGATTAACACTCTGTCACAAGGGATGTTATGAAAATAACTTCTTTAATGTTTAGAAGACCAATGTAAGATGAATTTGACACTTTCTAGAATGTACGGTTGTACGTAAGCATAATTATGACACTGAGCCTAGAACTCATTGGACAGCTCTGAGTCCTTTGTCTGTAGACCTATAAAGCCATCGCGGTGTCATTAGGACCACCAGATACTCTGTTCTAGCCCACATTCTGTATCTCCCAGCTTCGGAAGGAATGGGCCATTCATCTCCAAGTCTGGTAATAAAACCTTTTATACTTTGACAATTCCCTGTGTCTGTCTCCATACCTTTAACCTCTCTATGGTCTAGTGGTCAAACCACTCCCCCCCCATAAGAGGTCCAACACTCCAACAATAGATACATATCAAAAGACAATGTATAAACATGTATATAGAAAATGTACCACATGTTGTTGTTGTTATTTATATAGCAGCAGCAATGTGCCTGGCACCGAACTTAAGAGACAGGTCTCTTCCCTAAGGGGCTTACAATCTAGGCTGAAAAAGGGAAAGGGGAACCAGGGATACTGGTTCATTAAGTTTGCTTAGTTACAGGGGAGAAGGGGACCTCAAAATAAAGGTTAGTATAAGGGGCATGAGTGAGTAGTCTTTGGGTTGAGGAGCGAGGGAAAACCTGATAGAAGAGAAACGTTTTTAGGAGGGATTTGAAGGTTGGGAGGGAGCACAGCATGTGTGTTCAGGAAGGGAGTTCCTGGCATAAGGGGCCATGGGAGAAAGGGCAAAGACAGTTTATTTACCTCGTGTCACATATGGTATACAAGCTACAGAATATGCTTAGGATGATATAGCAGAAGAAACTTCTGACTGTGAATCTTACCAGCTGCATCCCACTGAGCTCATCTACCAAAGTCATATTCCCAGACATGATCTTCTTCAGCGAGTCATTGAACTCACTCAGCTGCTCTAGTGTTTCTTTTTTGGTTTCTTCATATTCATCGGCATCCAATTCATCCCTGAAGGAGATTCAAAAAGCCAGCTCCACTCACAAGATTAAACTCAGGAAGATACTGCATCTAATTGCCTGTAACTTACTGGATAGCAAAAGCATAGCCAGTTATTTACATATGAGTGCAATTGCCTACCATTAAAGTCAATAAGAACTGAGCCATTCACTTTAATGGATTCAGGCTTGTGTCTTATATCTGTGCGTCCTATGATTTGAGAGTCACCCTGAGCCCTCAGAAAAGGGTGGCATATAAATAAATAAATAAAACATATCTACTGTGCATGTATTAGGACTAGAACTGGCTAAATTCCTTCCCCTTCCAGTGAAACGTGAACAATTAAGGATTTTGTTTTATGCTACCAAACTGGAAATACTGTTCTTAACAATTAAAATTTGCTTGCCAAAAACATTGATTCTCAGTTTTTGCAAATTCTGTTCCTGAAAACAAAATAAAATAAGAGAGAGACATACAAATCACACACACACCCCAGATCAAAGAAAGTTCTCACAAAATTTTAATGTATGAATTTGTCACATATGAGAAAGAATGCTAGCTTTATTTTAGGTTTATTTTTCTTCATATACATTTTTTTAACCAACTCTAATAAAGACCTAAATCTGACATTGACACACTTGTTGGATTGCAAGGACAGAAGGGGTGATCCTCCAAGTGGATAGCCCCAGATTTATGACTCGAAGCCATCACAAGTCCCATTGAAGTGAATGGCACTCATTATCCGTTTGAAGGATCTTTCTGCAAGTGTCTGTACAGGTTCCTCTCCAACCTGATTTTTAGGATTCAGTGAAGAGCACTGATTTTTAAATACATGGCTATTTCCTCAAGTTTGTATAAGTTATGGAAAAACAAGTTAGCTAATATCAAAAACAAAACCCCCCACAACAATGTGTTTTTAAGAGTGCTGAATACCATTTTTAAAATTCTTCAAGCAGATGAATAATTCCACTGTTCTCACAACATTAGAACAAATCTGTCCAGTATCTTAGTCTCTCTAACTTCCAAGATAACTTTGATATGTTTTCCCAAATCCAGTTTTTTTCTTAGGGCTGTCCCATTTTGTATGTTTTTTTTAAATTATGCATTTAAACATAAACAGAAAAAAGGAAACATACATAAACTGAAGCACTGCTAAAATACAGACCCGGCTCATATAAGCCTGGCCTCTCATTTCATTAAGGTACAATTAAAGTTTTCAAAACTACTAAGTAATTCTATAATACTAGTAACATTATATCTTCTGTCAAATCAAGACTCGAAGTAGAAAGCATACCAATTCCCAGTTAAACAAGAAGCAAAAAGTCAGAAAGAGTACAGAGGGAAAGAATTAGGTGAAAGGAAGGATCTAGGGCCTTTGGAAGCAATGGAAAACAAATCACTAATAAATTTGACAAATTCATATCCTGCTACCTGTAGAAACATGGACAAAATATCCTTGAGCTTATCTTACTTGCTACTATTACCAGAAAATTATTAATTTCATAGCCATAATATGTAAACATTAGAGAAACATATTTGAATTTGACCTACTGTTAATCCAAACATACTGTGCTAATTTGGACACAGGCTTCACCCCAAACTTATTGACAAAAACACTGATCTTTTACTAGCTAAGGGAGACACTGCCTTTCATTACCTGCATTCCTCCAGGTCTTGCAATTGCTGCATTAGTCTATCCAACTGCTCTTCCAAGTTCTGTCTTAGTTTGCTGGTCTCTATTGTTCCCCTTGAAGCCATTTTAAATTGTTAAAGTGTGTGTAAGAAAAACCACACCTGTAAGGCAAGGAGCACATTTTATGGACATGCAGAAATGTATCAACTGCAATTCAAAGGGGTGTTGGTAAGCAAGAACTTTGTGCTAGAGCAAAGTTCAGCAATGCACCTTCCATCACAGCGTTTCTGAAATGATAATCTATAGGCCCTCAATGGGCTATAAAGTTTTGCTTGGTGAGAGACACTTAAGTATTTTGAGACTTTAGGAATAAAAAGATGAGTGGGCAGTCCTCACCCACTAAAGTCAATGGAACTTTCCCCATTTACTTTAATGGGTTCAGGGTTGCAGCTTGAGTATAGTGGACTAGAAGGAAACAACGTGGCTCTATGGAACAATTTTCATCTTGTACCCCAGACAATAAAACAAAGACACTGAACTGTAATTCATTGGAAAAACACACCTGCAATCAAAAAGCAATTGCTGAAGCCCTCAGTAAGATAAGGGAAGGAGTAAGATAAGGGAAGAAGTAGATGGGTTTGGATGGGCTTCACGTGATATTAGTAAAAACCACCAGGCACAGAATCTTGTGATGTTCCTCAAACTTCCACTTTCCTCCATATTTAGCTTGAGACTTGTTTGCTTAAGCTCATTTAAAAAAACACCACCCACATAACTTTGCAAGAGATGTATTAATCTGTTTTGAAGTGATTTGTTGGATCATGGTTTCACTGACTAACAGGGTTGCCAGATCAAAATTTCAAAAACCAGAGAAACTACAATAAGGGATGTGCACAATGTTCCATGAAGCTGTGGTGAACTGGTAATCAGAATAAGGGCCATCTCATTATTTAAATAAGAGACACCCATTATGTTTTATATCATTGGTTTTCAAACTTTTTTTTAAATTGTGCCACCTTTTTTTCTTGTCTGTAGTAGTTAAGGCTCCTCCCTCCTTTTGCTTCCCCTCTGCCTCCTCATCGTCTGACTCTCTCTCTTGCCCCCCACCTTGCCACCTCATGATTTTAGAGATTTCCCTTAGTTTAATCAGTGTGGTGCTAGGTATTTGCCAACAGTGGTTCTTCTCATGTTCTCCAATACCATCTGTATTCACCTGGGCGCTCCCCTCCTCCAGTTTGAGAACTGTTCTATATAGCTGTAGGGCTCTGAAATAAAGGGCATTCCTTAAAATAAGGGGCACCTGACAACCCTACTGCCTATAAAGCCAAGAGAAGTAAGAAGATCCCAACATTTTTAAATTTTTATTATTAATAAGAAGCGACACGTTTTTTTAAAGCCAATTTCAGAGTTTGGGGGCATCCGGGGACTAGTGACCAGGCTTCCTCCTTCTCCAGATCTCTCTCTAGGAGCCCAGTTCTCAGCACCTCACCAACCCCACCCGTGAGCTCACTCAGTCCTCCATTCTGCTTGTCCCGCCACACGCTTCGAACTCCCCAGGAACCGGCTCTACCTCACCTTAAAGAGCGAGAAAGAAAAGGGGAAGAAGACTCTTCATTGTAGCCCTTCAGCCTCCTTGAGACTCAAGGAAAGACCCAAACCCGATACACTTCCGGTAGGGGGGGGCATCCCTGAGCAACGGACTCTTCTCTGTTTCCGGTGCTAGGCAGCCAATCGAAGCGCTCCACCCTGTGCATCCTCCAATGCGGTCGCAGAGTCCTTGTGTATTATCCGCCGCCGTGGAACAGCAGCGAGAGTAACCGTCAGTCTGGTAAGCTGTATTGGCGATTTATAAGGGGATCGGTCTGGGACACCACCACCGGGGTTCCTTCTGTAGCTGTTATGGGAGACAACAGAATTTCCTTCCCTCTGCTGAGCCCCTATGGCTGTCACGGAGGGAATTCCAACCTTCAACCTCTCCGGGGCTCTGCGGTAGCCCTAGGATAACTCCAGACGCCCCACATTAGAGACCCTGGACCAAAGGGGGAGGGAAATTAAATCCCTTTTCTGACATAGCTACCTAGGCACTCCTGTGGCTCAACACTGGACCTAGGCAAGTACAGGCGGTGGTGGGACCCCTAGTACATGGGGTTCCTAATGAGTACGGATTTGGTTTTGAGAGACAAGGGTTCAAATCCTGTCTTAGCCATAAGCTTGCGGGTGGCCTTTGGAAATTGATGGTTTCTCTGCCTCAAAGCCCTGCCTATCAAAATAAGGATAGTAATGTTCCAGGTTTGTTGTGAGGGTAAACACACTGTAAACACTGCCCTAGAAATAAAAAGGAAAAGTACTGGCATCATGAATGTGAAAAGCACTGATTTTAAATATGGTCCCACACAGCCTCAAACATGGGGAGCCCTGGCCTATGGAGGCTCTGCAGTGATGCAGGAGATGCCCCTTCCCCCCCCTTCAGGTGCTGAAATCCTAAGACACTCTGCTTTCTTTTCTTTTTAATTTTTAGCTTGCATTGTCATAGGGAAAAGCTTGACTATATGACTGTTGGGTAAGGTTGCCAAATGACTCTTTGTTTACAGGATGTCCTTTATTTCTCAACTTATCACCATCCTAGAACAGATACCACAACTCCATAATGCCCCTTGTTTTTAAAATTTTTATCTGCAAAGTGTACCGTGGTAGAACTTTAATGCACAAATAAACTAAATATTTTATTTTGTAACAATTATAATTTTGGAAGCTAATCTTTTAAAACCAACAAAAAACAAACCTTCTAGGGGTGGCCATCTTGCATAGCTGTGAGCAGGACACCCAGAACTTAAAAGCAGTCTATATACTCAGCCCCCAGTCATGCAAGCCCTTAATTACATGCTTACATTTGTAATTGTGTATGGGTAGTCCTACTGAATTGCAGAAGTGTTTGAATTCATCAGGACTACTCATTATAGTGAAGTTAAGCACACACACAAGCATTTGCAGGATTGACACCGACGTGGTCAAAGTCTTTTTCTACCTGCTTGTCCTGAGCTGTAGTGTGTCATTGCTGTGCAGTGCTAAAGAACTGCTGTATTCTACCACAGAGATGGAGCAGTATTGCTGACTCGAATAATTAAACAAGCCGGACAGGCTCTAAATTTATTAGATTTTTTAAAAAGATAGTATATTTTGGGTTAGCTCTATCCGCCCTGTCATTTGTGAGCCTGCAGAATACACTCAAATCATGTTTTCAAGCTTTACTCTGGCACAGTTAAGGGCTAGAAACTGACTTAAAACAAACAAAGCCCCAGATTGTTGACTCCAGGACCTGGGGTTTTAAGAAACACTTCACATATCACCCGAGTTGGCAAAACTGGGTAGAGTACTTCATTGATGGGGAAAGTGAACCTTCAAACAGGGCCTAATAGACAACTTGATCTTCAAGACATTCCACTTAAACAAGCCTTATAGAATTTTATGGGGTTTGTGACAGCAGAGCATTCTGAAAATTGGAGCCTGAGGGCCCAGTCCTGCAAACCTTATTTTTGCAGGTAGTCCTTATTCTGGCAGGCAGTCCTATTGTAGAACAGTTCTGATATTACAACCATAGTTTGTATGTTAATTTGTAAATACTTTCAGAACAAGCAGCCCTATTTAACTATATTGTACTGGTGCTTGCTTTCCTTCTTGAGTTATGGAGGTAGGTGGAACTGACTGAGATGTTTGCTGAAATATTTGAAATTTGTGGATAAAAGCTGTCTTTTTGCTGCTAGCTGTGCATATATATATATATAAAATTACGTAGGCTGTAATTGTGGGCCTAATTCACCTCCCACTTGTGACTTGAAAAGCTTAGTTGCCTTGTTGAGTTTGATGTAGTTGGGTGAAGCAGAGAAGCCTCTATGCTATTTTTTTTCCAGGTGGAAAGAAGTAGCGGTGACGCAGCCATCATTATATTTCTTTCTCCAGGGCGGGGGGGGGGAGAAGAAGTAAAGTAACTAGAGCCATTTCTTTTTGTTGTGAGTTGGAGAGGTAGCTGGTATATAAAGCCACTCAAGAGCTACTTCTCAGCTAGTGCTTGCTCTGCAATGACTGAAGTACACTTAACTTTATTACCAGGGGCAATCTCACTCAAAAGAAAGTTAAGCATGCAGAAGTCTTGGTATGATCAGGGGCCATATGGAAGAGAGGCATAGAAGTTTGAGGAAAGGCAGGTAAGACTCACCTATGAGTGGGCTGGGTGTATGTGTAAAGGTGATGTTCTGTGTGAGTGAATGGATTTCATGACAGTATTGACAATTTGAGGCAAAGAAAGAGGGAAGAGAAGGGGGCTGGGGGAGGGAGAGAAACACTTTTAAAAACCCAGTATGCAATGGATTATTAGAGCAACTGAGAACATAGAGAAAAAAGTAACACAAACAGTAACCTACTACAAAAAAGAAAAAAGTGAGGTGAGACAAGAAAAGGGAAACAAAGTGTAGCTGGCTCATAGTGCATTTTAACTAAACACAGGACAAGTATATATTGTACATTGCAACAGATATGGCTTTTGTTAGAGCAAACATTTTTTATTTGGTATAGTACTTGGGATAGCAAGCATCAGTAATGTTTTTACACTATGCTGAAAACACAGTGAATATGTATCTGATTTTTGATTCTGAAAGTGTGTAGGAAGGGCACAGTCCTTCATCCATTGAAATAAATGGAAGCTTAGCCATTTACTAATGGATGGTGTGGTGTGCCGTAAATGTAGCTATACAAGTTGCACGCTACTTTGGATAACTACTTCATATGCATTGTGTAAATAGCTTTATAAGTCATTCAGTAACATGTAGAATAAAATATTTTTTAAAGAAAGCTACAGAAAATCTTTTTATTGAAAGTTTCTAATATTCAGTAGCTTAATGGGTTCTGCAGCAAAATTCAGTAGGGTTGCTTTATGCCAAGAGAAAATAACACAAAGTAAGTGCATAAAAGTTTTGTAAGCTAGTTTTGGTGTTGAGTAGTATGAGTAGTTTACTAATAAAATGGGTCTAGAACAGCCCCCTAGCCATTTCCTCTTCCTTCATTTTGTACTCCATTCTTCCAATAAGAGGAGAACTGAGAGTTCTTAGTAAGGTGGTGGGACTCCTTTCTATCCCACTGGCCAGTCAGGGCTCAGGAGTGTGTGGAGAGCACAGCTCTTCACCAAGTTCTGGGAGCATGGCTGGCTCACACAACATTCTTACTTCTGTTGGGTGAGGGAGGACTCTTTCAGCGGGTATTTTCAGATGAGATGCTACCCCACATGGCCACCCATGAGCCACGGATCCAACTACTCATCTAAAAGGTGGAGCAGCTGAGTGTGTGCTCCCGTGAGCCATGAAGCGCCCACTCACAGCCACTCTCAGAGCAACGCCAGGAAATCCAGAGTGCACTGTGCATGGCCAGCCAAGTATGCAGTGGCTGCCTCTGTGGCTGTGGTAGCCATGCTGGGAGCTGCCCATTTGATTTGCTCCCCACACACGCCACGTGTATGGTTGCTCTGTGACAGAGCCATGTGGTGGCAACTGCCCCCCCCCCCCCCTTGGCTTGCTCCTCTGGGAAAACACCCACTGTCTGCAATCATCACTTGCCACCATCATCTATACATTTATCACCTCACGGCTTGACTACTGCAAAACACTCTACATGGGACCACCCCTGATAACAATCTGGAGACTTCAGCTGGTGCAGAACGCATCAGCCTGCCTCCTGACAGGGCCGGGCCGCTGGGAGCACGTTACACCGGTGCTTTGTTTCCTGCACTGGCTGCCTATAGTCTTCTGGGTTCACTTCAAGGTGTTGGTTTTAACCTTTATTTTTTAATTTATTTATATTTATTAGCCGCCCCCCTCATGCCTACGGCATCTCGGGGCGGCTTACAAGAGTCAAAAATCCATAACAATAAAATTCAATAAAAATACTAAAACCACAACAGCATTTTAAAAATATCTTAAAACCCCCAGATTTACCCCAAATTACCCCACCCTCCCCTCCGAAGGTCTGGGCGAACAGCCTGGTCTCGCAGACTCGGCAAAAAGCCAGCAGATCTGGGGCCAGGCAGGCTTCCTCCGGGGAGGAGTTCCAAAGTTGCGGCCCGGCCACCGAGAATGCCCTATCCATTGTGGCCCCCCATTTTACCCAGGGGACCTCCAGAAAGGCGCCCTCGGTGGAC
>QEPC01009251.1:6256877-6267926 GCA_003113815.1 Sphenodon punctatus
ACGCAGCATGTGGGTATGGGTGCTGCCTCCACCCATGTGCCGAGTTGGGACCTGCCATCCCATGGCACGTGGGACCAGCCCACAGGCACTTTTCAGGTACAGCTTTGCTGGGCAGAGCCACTGTTTTCCCTGTGCCCTGAACACCAGCTGTGGGGAGCCAGGCAGGGATGACAGTGCCTTTGGCTAGGGTCATGTACGTCCCCCAGACAGGATTGCTCTGGCCCAGAGTTTAGGAGCAATCTGCCGCCACTGGCTGCTTTTCACAGACCTAATCCAATTTTGGTGGACACTGCTCTTGGGCCCAGGTCATGCCCATGTGTTCAGTTCCTCAGCCCAACCTGAGGTATGGGAGCAGTGTGGTGGCTGCATGTGTGTTTCGCTCTCTGCGCCAGCCCTATGGGTGGTGGCTGTGTTGCAGCTCCACAGGTTGGGCAGGGGATTGGCTGATCACGGTCTCATGTTTTCACCCAAAGTATGAGGCTCAGGCTTTCTGGCCAGGATGAGACTCACCCTGGGGTAATTTTCAGTATGTGTGAAGGTGAGGGAGAAGCTAGCTAGTTAGGAGTTTCTTCCTCTTAGGAGGACAGTTAGCCTTAATGGTCCAAGGCAATGCCCAGCTCCTTTGTTCAAGAAGTTGATGCATCTATCAACTAAAGAAGCTTACAAGATAGGTGTTGGTGGTGCAAGCCTCATGATACCACATACTCAAGATGCCTTGCTCTAAAGTGAGGATTTATAAAAGGGGCAAAGTTATCAGCTAACATTAAACCCACACTGTTCTGTTGATGACACTTTGACCACTCAAGGATCTTGCAGTGATAACAATAATGAAGCTTCAGAATCACAATTAATTCAGTTGGAGATCGCTGTCCCACTTTCGCAGATTGTTAAACTGGAACTATTTCATGATTTTCGAATAGGGTCAAGGAGTCTTGATTTCCTACTCCCATGACAGAACTACCAGACCCTGCTCCTTACCCTCAGGAGTAAAGGGTTTTTAGGAAGGGAGCTGTTCTAAAAACTCCCAGACAAAGGGAGTTTTGCCATCGATTTCAATGATTTCAGGATTGCAGCCACAGTTTAAGTGCCAAATTTCTTTTAAGTACAAATTATGGAGCCACTTAATGTTAAGTCAGGGTGATGCTCTAAATCAAAACTATTTTAGTGAGAAATATAGAAACTGTTGTGTAGTTTGTTCTGGAACAGAGTCATAAGTTTATTTTTATTTTTTTTTAAAAAGAAAATTATCTGTGCCTGAAAACACAATGCTGAGTTTTATCCAGACTTTTAAGGCATCCATAATGTTCAAATAGTTCAAGTCTTCATCAGATGAAATGGATTTGTGATTTTAGTGCAACTGATTACAATGAAAAGATTATTTCTACAGTACGTACAAACAGTATACAAGAAAGATCAGCTCCATGTCCAGCTCAGGTCTCTGGACAACTGAAGTAAACATTTGAGAGTTACTTATGTAAACAATACAGATCTAGATATTAGCTAGCTTCCTTCAGTTGTTCTTTAGGGTAGGGGGAAATCAGGTCTAATACAATGAGCAAAAGTTACATATTTTAGTGTTAATGCCCATGTTCAGTCCAAATTAGACTGAGACTCCATTGCAGAGTTGTGCTGCAGAACTAGAGCGCTTTGAAAGCTTAAAGAATAAAAGTCTAGAAATATGCTACAGGCCAAAGTTAACTCTGGTGTGAGAGAGCACTGAAGTTAATTGACATACCAATTCTCCCACAAATAATGCACATGCTGTCTGCACATGTACACAAGTCCCGTTGAAATGAATGGGATTTGTGTGCTAACTGACAGTGCATACATTATATGCTAGAGGGCTGGGCTGTGAATTGTTGCTCTTATACCAGGATCCAGCGAGCAGTTCTTCATGCTCACATGAAGACATGTACCCTTCCTTGATATATAACTGAAGCACTTTAATGAAGTAGCTTCAGAGAGACCACAGATAGATTACCTGGAAAAAAAATACTTAAGTTTCTGTTCCCAAGAATGGCTTTTTAATCACAAAATCTTGGAGCCAAATTAAGTCTTGAGACCAGAGGAGTTAACCCCAGTGATGAACTTGTCCCCCTTTTGCTAAGGTTTTCCTAAAAGGCTCGGGGACTAAAATCATCCCTAGGTCACAAGACATAAGCTGTTGCAAGGTTAAACGGTTTAAGAGACGAACTGAACTTGACAATCTAGTAGGAGACTGGCTCTAAGCTATTCTCTCCTGCACGGAGCTAGCTCACTTCCCCTTTTCCAGGTACCACTCTCCGACAAAGTAGGTCAGGCTGTCACTAGAGTACTGACATTAGTGTTGCTCCTCCATACTAAAGTCTACCCCAAGTTCTGAAGGTGCCACTTCTAGTCATAAGAATGATAGGAGTAGAAAATATATGCTGATGATAGATTTCATCCTTTCTGCTCCTCATGCTGATTACACACAGCTGTGTTCCCTGAGGAAATGGGTGCTGGACCCCAGAAGTCAGCAGGAGTTAGGAATCTGAGAGCATGTGAATAATTAGGTCTTGCCTATAAATACCTCAGGTTGCAGACAGACACAGAGAGAGTTAGAAGGCAAGTTTATGATGCACAGTTAACAGTTGCCTGTTTTTCTAGCCTGTAAAATCAGCTGCCATGATACAAAATATCACTTGACGCTATCATTGAGGGGAATGGGATGGAGGCAGAGCATCATCCTAAAATTTCCCATTACCTCTCCCTTTACATGGAAGCAGCAAATTGACCCTATTCACATCTGCAGTCTGAGTCACACTTTCTTTTTGAAACCAGAGGTTTATGCATTACAAAGAGCTTCCCTTCTCCTGTTCTGTAGCTGTTGCCATAGCAACTCTTCCAGCTGTTCTACTGTAAGGTTTGCACTCTAAGCAGCACCAAGCCCTTGAGTGAGAACTGCTTTTTGCTAATAAAAAAGGAGTACAGGAAAAATTCTGTGCAAAAACTCTAGAAAGCATTGACTTTTACAGAGCAAACCTCATAGATACCAAAGCCCTGTAGTTTCCATTCAGAAGCCACCTGGTGTTAGTACATATTAATAGTTAAACATTTTGCTATGAATATCCTGGATGTGAAACTCTTCCCACTGTGGCTGCTACAAGGATCAGTCTGTTTGTTAGCAAAGGGTGGATGGAAATGAGGGCAGCTTTGCGGGAACACTCCACAGGCAGTGATGTTGCTGTGGAAACAACAGCAGACCATTCAGTACCCAGCATGGGAGAGTCAGACATGCCACAGATAACTACAGCCAGAGACTGGCTTGTAACAGATTCCAGTTTTGCTGTGTTCGTTCAGTATCAGTCCAGGAGAAGCCATATTAGCAAGCCAGAATATTCCCATGAAGGAGAAAAACACTAAAAGAAAAAGACACACAGGGGAGGGCAAGAAGGGAAGAACAAAAAAGAAAGTTAGTAAAAAAGTATTTACTGTAGTTTTATGACCTATTTTTTATTCTAATTTATGACCTAAAATTCCAAACTCTCAGTTTCACCCACCCTATCAGGAAATTTCACAAAGAAGCCAGATGCCAACTGGCGGGGAATCAAATGCATAATTAAAAAAATAATAATACATTTTTAGACATATATCTGAATTCTGTTTTTACAGGGTAGTACTTGTAGAACTTTTAAAAATAAAATCATGTTGTCAACCATACCTCAGGTTAACAATGAACAGTTAAAGAATACAATTTATTCTTAAGTGTTCTCTTGCAATTGTCACGACTCAATTTCCACAGCAAGGAATCATTTTCATCTTAACCTCTAATCGTTTTATACTGCTACTTCTTGCTTACTAGGACCCTGCTGCTGTTCTGATGTAGTTTCTAATGCTGCATCAGTAAACTCAAACTATCCACTTACATTAGAGAACTTGCAAACATTGCTATCCTTTTCAGCTTTCATTTAAACAAACTCAGAGGACCTGAAGCTGTTTGCCACCAGTGCTAGCCCTTTGCACCAATACACGTACCACTGAAGTGAACTGGACTTATGTCAGTGCAAAAGGCCGATTCAAGATTGCACAGTGTGTTAAATCTTACTAAGGACGGTGTCCTTAAGCTAGAAACTCACATCTTTGCATATTCCATTCAATATGTGAGGAAAACGTATAGAAAGCTAACTATCCAAAGAGAAGATACCTCTTTGATCTGCTGAGTTCCCCATTGACAGATCAGACAAACCAGTTTCTCATTCAAAAAGAAACTTGTACATTTACCTGCTGAAGGCACACTGCTCATTGATAGTATCATAGACAGGTAGTAAAGTTCAGGGGTGGTTTTGGCCTGTGTAAGAGAGCAGCTATAAGACAAGATTCTGTAGTGAACAACAAGCATTTGGTACCACATTACAGATACTATGGTTAGAAGACCACATAGTAGTGTAAAGGTGCAGTAAACATATCGCTTGTTCCAATTTTAATCCAACTAAACTGATTTCATTGTTATGCTACTGTTTTCCTAGTTCCGTTTTTTTTCTGTGCAGTAATTGAAATTTCCATCCACTTAGTAAAAAATATGGAGATCCTGCAATGAGTTGTTATTCAACATAATTAAAAGGTTAAAATAATTTGGCTAAGCATCAGTTAATACAACCAACTGCATTTTTCTTCTGGCACTCCTTTCTTGTCTTTTAAAATACTCAGTCCTTCCAGTGAAGACATTTTAGACTCATGGTTCTCACTAAGATTGGGTGGGGATGAGTTCTAATTTAGGAGAAAAGAAACCCAATTGGAATGAAGTTTTGATACATACACATTGTGTTGCCAGGGTAGTTAATACAGTGGTACAGACTCCTTCAGCAAAGGATCCTATGCTGAACACAAGGATGATCACCTTCAGCTCCCATGGAACTGGCTCTATCAGAATAAGCAGGAGGCTGAGCCCTGAAAAGAGAACAGGAGACTTTTCAGGATTTGACGGCTTCAAAATCCTGCTTTGTGGGAGACTTGTTAAATACCTCTTTTGAGGCTTCCTTCCCTCCCCACATTCATACCACCATTTCATCTATCCCAATTAAATGGTGTGTTCTTGGTTGGTCCAGTCAAGCATGGCATAATCAATGTTTGTGCAAGTGACAGAGGGACAGAAGTGGTTTTAAACCTGACAGATGTACCACAGAACTTTCAGATATACTAATTCATTGGTAGCAGACGTATCTTTTTTTAGTCCACATCTCATTTCTAGTAGTAACAATGGCCTTTAACTTTATAACACTGTTATCTGGGAAAGTATCTGGTGAGTTCTGCAGACCTGACTCTCCTCCCATACCAAAACCAAAGGCATCGCATCAGGACTTCACTGGCATTACTCCACAGACATCAATTGAGTCACTCCAATTCTCACCAACATGAGGGAACAATCGGATCCTATTTTTTCACTCTCCCATGCATTTCACTTTAAAACCCATGCCTGCATAACTCACCAATGGTGAAGAAAGTAAAGATGATATTTCCAACCAAGTTGTAGAGAAGTGGCTGGCTGCAATAATGAGAAGAACTTGGCCTGAAAAGCAATGCCAAGAAAATGGTCAATTTTGCACAAGAGAACATCTTTAAAATTTATTAGCTGGCTCTGTCTACTAAAAAAAAGCTGCTGTGTGAATATCATATGTCTTCCCTTGCACACTTTAGATTCATACATCAATCTCTTCTTAAAATAGTAGGGAGGTTTTCATACAAACCAACAACAGCAAGGAAATTTAGAGTATTTGGAGTAGCGGCTCCCACCATGATCTCCCATTTCCAAAGCTGCTGAATTATCATTTAAAAGGTACAATTATAGACTACCATCCTAAAGACCACTAAAATCAATTGCCTGTTAGAAGTTGTAACTACAAGCTGAATAAAATTATACTGAAAGTTTTCATTCATTGCTTAAGACAAGCAGTCATCTATCTCAGTGGAACTTTTACTGTATTAAATGAGATCCATTCCCTCATTCTTATACCTGTAGTCAATAGCAGAAATATATCGGTGACACCAAATTGCCACAGAGAAAGATCTGTGATAAGGCTAAGATTTTGTCACCAGAAATATTCCCCAAAAGCATGGCGAAGTCATGGGAAAACTTGAGAAAGTCATGATTCCCCCGCTTGCCTGTGATTCAGCCACAAATCTTACCTGAGGCCGGTGCAGCACAGCTAAATCAGGCCAGAAGAGGCAGCAGAAGGAGTGGGGCCATTCAAGCAGGGGCTGCAGCTGGAGTAGGCTTCACCCCTTCATTCTTCTCTATCCTTCACCCCCCTCCCCTCCTTCACCCCTCTCAGTACCTCGAGGTTAAGCACACAGCCATACCTCACACTTTTGAATGCAGAATAACAGCAAACATCATTGGCTCAGGAAAAGGCGTGCAAAAGTTATTTTTGAAACACACTGCTGTGGACAGGGACATGTGAAACGTGCCCCTCTAAGTGGCTCCTCCTCATTTCCCACTCCCATTGCCATCTCTCATTCCATTCCCCCCCCCCCCCTTTCTCTTCAGCTGCTGCAACCCACTCTCCTCTCCTGCTGCCGCTGCTTAATGTCTAGCTCCGATCCTGCCATGCTGCCTCCACTACAGCTTGGCTGGCTTTGCAGCCCTACCGAGCTGCAACATCAGCTGCACTGACGGCCATGCTTGGGACGGCTCCTGCTGTGACAGCAGCAGCTTTGCTAGCCCTGCAGCCCTTGCCTGACTCTGCCAAGCTCCAGCTGCCTGAAAGTCACGGAGGTCTCTTGAAATCACGGAATCTGTGACCTCCAGTACTTCCGTGACAAATAATGAGCCTTAGTAATAGATGATTCTTGGCACAAGATTTCTGTAACATAAGCTGCAGGACCACCTACCATCACTGTCTGACTGGCAGCTGCCACAGAAACAAGTCTTAAATGCTACCATCTATTCCAACCATAGCTGAAGTAAATGTTCCCCAACACATCCCTTCCTTTATTCAAGTTTTCAGTCCTTCAGATTTGCACAGTCAGACCTTCATGGGACTGATAACAGCTGCCAGTTTTGTTGTCAGGTAAGATCAAAAACTATGGGACAGGCTGTAACTTCTCTTTTCTCATGGAATATTCGGACCAGTTCCTCAGGTAAGACACCTGCTTAATTCCCTCTCAATAGGCCCCAGAAGTTATGCACTCTTTTAAATAGCAGTTAAAAGTAGAATTAAACCTCTTTGTACCTTAGCAGGACATATAGTTGGAGGAGCAGAATGGCGATTCCAGAAACAAAGACTATAATTTTACTGAAAAAATAAAATTGGTCACATTATTATCAAATATTTGTTACTCACTAAAATATGACTCTAATATACAGCTCTGTTAGCTGGATACACATGACATTAAGCTGCTAGGATACTTACAGCTGGATTTCAAAGGTTCCAAGCTCTCAAAATGTACTGGGAACAATACAAATTCTGAGTCTTGTCTACATGTAAAGTTGTAAAAGTTTAAGCTGGTTCAATTAAACCAGTACAAGCCCCTGTGCAGATACTCTTATTTCAATTTAAGCGAACCTGTTCTCAGACAAACTAAGCAAAACTGAACTAAGTCACTCTTAAAATAAGGCCCTGATTCTACAAGGTTAGTTCCAAAGAAATTAATTGGACTATTTATGTGTCAATATGCACGAGAAACATGAGAACTAATGTGCCAGGTAAGACCAGTGGACCATCTAGTCCACTATCCTGTTCCTGCCCACCCCACCACTTCGATCATGTTCATCCTTCCACTAACTCCCTCTCCCACTTTACATCCAGCACAGACTCTTTATCCTCATCTTGAAGGTTCTTCATGGTCTTGCTTCTCCCTAGGTTTCTATCCTCGTTTCCTGTTACATTCCCACCTAGGAACTTTGCTCCTCCTCTGCCACCACCCTCACCTTCTCCCTAGACCATCCTTGCCCCTTCTTCCATGCTGTGTCCCCCTTACACCTGGAACTTAATTCACAAACACGTCTGCTCCCTCTTGGCCTCCCAACCTTCAAATTCCTCCTAAAAACCTACCTCTTCCATCAGGCTTCACCCTCAACAGTACCCTCTATTGACCTACCATTCAGGGTCCCCTCCTCCCCTGTAACTAAGCTAAGCAGATGCCCCTAGGACTTCTCAACTTTATTAGTGTATCGCTGGCTCCCCCTATTTTCCCACTCTCTCATCTCCCCTCCTTATCCATCCTAGACTGTAAGCCCCTCAAAGCAGGAACCTGTCTCGAATTCCTCATTGTTTAGTACTAGGCACACTGCTTGGTACTATAAAAAATAAATAATAAAAAATTTATAGCACCCCTCTGCCAAATGGTGCTCAGAGAGCTTCACAACATAAAAATATGATCAATATAAAAAATTAAAATAAATAAATAATGTTTAAGAGGAATCCACAGGACAGTTCAGTAATGTTCCATCCCCTGTTGTTCATTCCCTGTGTCTGGCACTCATGAGGTTTAGGGACAACGTAGGGCATGAGGTTGCATCTGCTTAGTTTACCTTCTTGTGGACAGGTTATTGGTTTTTTTTTCAGAATCCGGGCCTATTTATCCACACAGGAGTTTGCACTGCTTTAACTAAATTGGATTAAATTCACACTTAGTTTAACTGGTGAAATACCCTGTACAGGCAAGGGGTAAAATACTAACAAGATCTTAGGGGAGTATGATTCAAGGAGGGAAGCTGGCAGGGTTCAACATTAACTCTACCTTTCACAAACTACCCATGCTCTTAACTTTAGCTTCAGCCTTTAATTAGATTTGGCTGTTTGTATGCCAGTTTTGCTAACTTAGAGGTCACAAGCTATTCTCTTCTTTGTTACATACACTATGTAGCCCTGGACCAGAGCAGAGCTTACAGTCTGAATCGGTAGTCTTTGGGCAGCCATTGGCTCAGGTGGTAGGCTGTGTGGGCCAGACAGAAATGTATCATTGCTGATCCTCAAAAGCCTGGAAAGAAAGGAAGTGACCGTTAATCTAGTTTTTCACTACAGCAAAACTGGGCAAGCAAAAGCACCATAACTCTTCTCTCCTGTAGATTTTCTCCTTGGACTGACTGCCATGATTTGTTAATGGATTTCCCAAAAAAACCCACATCTGTGTGCATCAACCTTCGCTTCATTGGTCATCTGTATACATGGAGTATCTTGTAATGAAACACATAGCTTTTCAGTTTTATTCAAAATAACTAACTGCTGGGGGGGGGGTGTGGAATTAAAAGAATGTGTTAGTCCTTTATCTGCATTTAGTGAAGCTTATTTCCCATGCATATGTAAAGGTGCTGCTCCTCTAAACCTGTGCAGTTGCACCACTGATGTCAGAAGGATGGGTTATAAACAGTATAGAGGGTATTGACAGGATTATTTCACTATTTGAACTAGGTAAGGACTCAACCCATTTAACAAAAAGCTAGTATGCTATGAACAGAGGGTACTAGTTTAGTATATTGTGGCTATTCTTGGAAGCAGGGGTGAAACTTAAAGCTTTGCATGCAGTCTGTTTATACAATCTTTCACCCTTTCCCCAGTTGCATTTGATTTCTCATTCAGCTCTAGTTCCTTCTCAGTCACTTGGGGCATAATTTCCACATGCACCCTGCCAGAAGTGTTTGGCTCCACAATCCCAACCAGTTAGGTCCAGCTGTCCAAAAATGGCTCTTTGGTTTCTCCCTACTTTATTTGCTAAGTTGGGTCCTTTCCATTAGCCTGAGTCCTATCCAAATAATCATGCGGTATTCAAATATTGCATAGATGTCACAGGTCTGCATGGGCAGCCTGGAATTTATTGTGTGGTTTACTAACGTCCATGAGATTACAGCAGGGATGAGTTTTGCCCTGGGAATAATGAAATCTTGTTAGGTGGGCACCACATGGTGGCAGCCAAGACATTAACTTCAAAACTACGGAGGACTTGGTGTCCACCCGCTATTTGCAAACAGTGGGTGGGGAAAGGAATGAATTCATTATCTCCTAATGAGCAATGGGGCAGGGGATTGTTGGAGGAAGAAAGAGCTGATCCCTATTGCAGCTTGATATTATAGCCCCCTACATTCCTACCTACTCAGGGAGTAGCGCCGTACCCCTCTGTAATCCTACCCACAGACCAGTGCTGCTGCAACTGCTGCTGCTCACCCGGCCAAGTTGCGTCCGCCCCCGGATCTATCTGCAAAGCCTGCGGAGCGCCCCGTGCACCGCCCGCCAGCCCTTCACCACCAGCCAGTTAGTGACCACAAGCCAAATCAGCAGGGCCATAGCCAGGGACTGGGCCACCAGTCGCAGCGGGGAAAGCAGCAGCATCTCCGGCTGCTGCGTGCATGAATCACGGACCGCCTCGCAGGGCAGTTCCTCCTCTGGCTGGCTGCACCTCCCACCGCCCTGCCCCATAGAACACGAGGAGGAAGCTGAGATTCTCTCTGGCCACGCTAGAGCACACATGGGGCTCGCGTTCCGCCAAGGGGACTAGTTCTCTTCTTGGGAATGGGCGTGTGCAAAGTGCACACACTGTAACTCAAGAATTGCGCTGACAGTGGGCGCAGCAGAGCCGTGCAAGCTGTTAAAATCATTGTCCATTTTGTGTACTGCCAGCATTCCCAAGTGTTCAAAAGTCAGCCGTCCAGAAATCACATTTTTAATCAGTTGGGGAAATGGGTTATTATTACAATTGCTTCTGAGCCTCCAGGATACACGATTAATGATTTCAAGCATCTGGCATAGCTAGGGCACACAGTGCCGGACCCAGGGAAGTTGAGGCCCCATTCAAAATGGGCGGAGGTTGACAGACACTTCGACATCTTAAAAGGAAAATATTACTGTAATTAATTTTATTAAGTATAACATGCATCCCCTTCAGGGAGCAGCGGCTCGGCTGCCTGTAAGTTAAACATACTGTATATTTTTCTTTCTCGTTTACTCATGGGTTGGGGGCCCTCCACGTGTTGTGGCTTCCTGTATTTGAGCCCTTGTGTGCATGTTTTTTTTTAGCTAGTGCTTCTCAAAGTCATGTTCTAGCTTTTATTTATTTGGTCAGGCTTTTAGCAGGCACAGATAGTTGGGGGGGGGG
>QEPC01009251.1:6273227-6293177 GCA_003113815.1 Sphenodon punctatus
GGTCAACATACACGCTGAGGCTGGCCTTTCAGGGGCGGAGCAGAAGTTCATAGCTGCCATGACAACCATAGGCCTAT
The DNA here is from genome assembly GCA_003113815.1 of Sphenodon punctatus. Taxonomy (NCBI): domain Eukaryota; kingdom Metazoa; phylum Chordata; class Lepidosauria; order Sphenodontia; family Sphenodontidae; genus Sphenodon; species Sphenodon punctatus. Next base: position 6,273,305 of record QEPC01009251.1, read on the forward strand.
CTCTGATAATATCTGGCCCAACACATGAGACAGGACACAAGCTGGATTTGACGTTTTGCACCAGCCTGGATACGGGTTCACCATGACTTGGGTGCTGCCATTTTATCTGCAGAATCAGAGTTTGAGGTGGTGGAAGCTTGGTCTTGTCCTGTTTATTTGGATCGGTTTCACTTGGTATCACCCAACGATGTGGAGGAGGTGCTTGCAGTGGTGAGGGCAACCAGTTGTAAATGGAATCTTTGCTCATCCTGGCTGGCAAAAGCCAGCCAGAAGATGTTGAGGCTGTTGCTACCTGGGTTTGTCAACGCCTCCAGGAGGGTAGCGTACCAGACGTTCTTCAAACTGTGGTTGTTCAGCCCCTGCTTAAGAAGCCTTCTTAGCTCCAGGCTCATCTTGATACCATCCGATTCCTGGACCCGTTTCAGTCAGCCTTTCATTCTGGGTATGGCATGGAGACCATTCTTGTGACCTTGGTTAATGATCTATGCCCAAAGATTGACAAGGGGAATTCCACCCTGTTGATCTTCTTAGATCTTTCGGGGGTGTTTGATATGGTTGATCATGAGGTGTTGTTGACACGACTGCTGGATCTGGTGGGGGGTGTGTGCGGGACTGCTTTTGAGTTGTTCCATCCCTTCCTGTCAGGGCAGTCCCAAAGAGTGGTGATGGGTGATTGCTCGTTGTCCTCTTGGGACCTCTCCTGTGGGGTCCCGAAGGGTTCTATTCTGTCTCCCCTCTTGTTCAACATGTACATGAGGCTGCTGGGTGAGGTCTACCTCTGTTTTTCATCTGACCCAGGCCCTGCAATCTCGGTGCTTACCCGATGCCTGGCTGCTGTTGGGGACTAGATGAAGATGAGCTGATTGAGGCTGAATCCAGACAAGACCGAGGTGCTTATGGTTGACCAGCCTTGTGATCTGGAGGGAATTGGGACTCCTGTTGTTGATGGAGTCTTTGTCAATCAGGTTCGCAGTCTTGGAGTACTTCTGGACCCTTTGCTGCACTCCGGGCCACCGCTGCAACCTGACAATCGGAGTGATTTTCATCAACTCCACCTGGTAAGGAGGCTGCAGCCTTTTCTTTCTGATCAGATCTGGCCACTGCCATCTATGCTTTCATCACCTCGAGGCTAGATTACTGCAGTGCGCTTTACATGGGGCTGCCCTTGATGACTGTTCAGAAGCTGCAGTTGGTGTAGAATGCAGTGCCTCACCTTCTTTCAGGTGTAGGGCACTGGAAGCACATTACACTGTTGCTCTGAAGTCTGTACTGGCTCCCTATAGCTTTCTGGGCACAATTCAAGGTGCTGGTTTTGACCTTTAAAGCCCTAAACAGTCTGGGCCCCACATATCTGAAAGACCGCCTGTCTTTCAATGCCCCACTGTGGCCCCTGCGATTGGCTGGGAGCACCTCCCTGTGAGTTCCATTCATTAGTCTTGTTTGTATGACAGAGTTTTGTTTGTGTGCTTAAAAGACAGAGTAGTTCTGGAAGTGGTTATTCCAACCACTTGCCAAATGAGTTGTTCCTTAGTCTAGGTCCAACCTCTGTGAGGATTGTTTCTCAGATTCCTAGCCCTTTGACTGTTCCGCTAGAAAATAGTTGTCATAGGTTGAATCCTGCTAACAGATGCATGCTTTGCTTCTCCCTCTGTGACCCACATTTTCTTTCCTGTAAACACATACACACAGTGGGGCAATCTCCCATGTGGTTAGGGCACAGCACCACCGGTTCTGAAAATAAACACACACTTTGAACTCTGTATTCGCTGTGGGTTGATGCATGAATGAAGCACTTGGATATGTTCATGGCAGCTGGGACTGCAAAGAAAAGGACTGCTGCATTTAGTGTCAGCAAAAGCTTGTTACAGGGAGTGAGGGCTCAGTCTTAAATGTGGTGTTCCCATAAATAAGCTGTAGGTCCACATATGTACAGTTCACTATGGTCAGACTTGTGTCCAGTCAGTGTATAATCCATGTAACAGAGTGGAGAGTCTGTCTGTCTGTCCATTCCCTCAATGTGCTAGTTTGTAGAAGGTTCTGGGGTGGGGTTTTTTCTTGCCAGAAATTACAGCCTAAATAATTCTGGTGTTAGTAATTATGGACTGAAGCCAGTATTTAATGGATATGTTTAAAACACCCAGTGCTTCTGTTTTTCTAGACCTAACCAATATTTACTAGTAAAACTCTGCCAAAAACATTAATTGCTAGACCTTTTATACCTTATTTACACCACTCATCACTGTTCTTTGAACTTAAGCCGCCCACAAAATGTATTCTGTACCATTTTATCTGCACAGCAATTATGATGCATGCTAATTCAGAGGGAAATTAAGAAGCTAAGTGGGTCTCCTTCTGTTATTAAATTGGTGAGATTATAGCGACTCCTCAGGCTAATAAAGCTAAGCATAGTTCTTTGCAGAATCAGGACCTTGCTAGTGCTGGTTTGGAGCCTGAAGTTTGGAGGGTACAGGTCTTTGATAAATGTACATCTCTGTTATCTATTATGTGCTCTGTAATCTTAACAAAGCATCTTGTCTTGGAGGCATGCTACTGTTGAACACGGCTAAACGTTCCATTGACCCTTTCCCTGCCACATTTCTGTATCCGTCAGGAGACCCTGAGGATCTCTATTCTCTCATTTTCAAAGCCCCACGCTGGAATCGCCAACTATCTTTGGTCAGTCTTCATCCTACCACTAATCTTTTTAGAGGCGTCAAATAGAAGTGAACCCAATTAATAACAGGATCCAGAGCAGATATTGATTTAAGAAATGTGTATTAATTTCTTTGTTTTCTCCACTTTACCCATATTTGGACTTGGGGCATGGTGAAGCTGTCATTGTTTGCAATCTAGGCTGTGGCAATTTTTTACTATGGTTTCTTTCTCCAATTGGCTGATGTAAGGTCTTCCCCTTATTTGTTCATTGCCTGGCTCCAACCTGGGAATTTATTTTGCTGCCTTTATAAATCCTGGGCTCGGTTCCCAGATATCTGACCTGAAGCAATAGCCAGGCACTTTATCTTTTGTTTGATTCCTCAGTCAGGAACAGAAAATAGCTTTCACCTTCTTGTCTCCATGTAGTTTGTGACTGTGACTCTGAAGTCCTTCATTTGGAACTGTGGCTACAAGGAAGACCTATGGAGACTACAGATAAGAATGAAGTCGTACTGCTAGCCTGTGGGTCTTTTAACCCGATCACCAACATGCATCTACGGCTGTTTGAACTGGCTAGAGACTACTTGCATGAAACAGGTAGCTGCAATGACCTAGTAAATTCATGAGATGGCATTCTGAAATGGATATGTTCAGATAGGTGTGTGAGAGTATGTGATTGTGTTGCTGTGACTGTCTACGTTTGCATACACACACAAGATGTAGCAGTGGGTGTGAGGGTATGGATGATATTAATTCACTCAGGAAAGCGGTCCAGAGATGCAGGGAATAAAGTATCAGCTCTTATTCACTTTTAGCCATACATATTTACATATAATTCTTTTATCATACAATTATAATACTAATAATTATAATCCAGTGAGCCACACAATTACAACAATAACATTCAATTATACTTAAAGATAAAATATAATAAAATTGCAATATTAAAACATTAATCTGCATTTAGGCACAGCTAAGAAGGCGACTGTTGCCATAGCTCTCGTGACCTACTCAGAGATGGAAGTCAACAATAACACCAATTTACTTGGATAATCCTTTCTTATTTTCCAATATTGGATAAACCCACTGGATTCTTATTTCCTCCATAAAATATACAAATAAAAGTAATACGTTCTATATTTTCTATTTCGCCTGATTCACATGGGCATTTGTGATGCACGTACAGCGTACCATCATATCTCCCCTGGGTAACTGCTGAATCTAAAAGCTGAAACCGTAATAAGGTATCATTTTGCCGCATGTTTTTACTTGGCAGTAAGGAGAGGTAAGGCTCAAAATTTAAAGTATTTTTAAAACTTGAATACCAGGGGCTACTTTCCATGTTCTAATTACTCCTAAATCCTCCTGTAGGCTAATATCTGTCAGTTTCCGCTTAATTAAACTAATTTGCTGTACTGAAGCTTTCCCCAATAAATACTCAAAGGAAAACCCCACCTTAGCAAGTATAGATACTTAGTGGTTAATCCAAACATATTTAGAAGCATCAGCACGTTCCAATTGCTCTAGTAAACACAAGTGTGTCAAGCTCAAATGATCTAGATTTCATAATTTAATCCAATATTTCATAGTTGCGATGGATGATAGCAGTTGTATTTAATCTGTCCAGTTGCAGCATGTACAACTGCCCCGGGACATTCTTTGGTTCTGTCAATAGTCCTCTAAGTAATTTTTGTGCAACCTCTAGAGTGTTATCAGCTGTACCGGGCATGATCTCTGTGCCATATAATAACTGCATCTGTGATTTAGCCTTATAAACCCGAAGTACTGAAGTAATCTTTACATATTTTGAAGTAGCAGCTAATCTAGAAATTCCTTTGGCAGAACAAATTGCTTTTGTGAGCATTTGCATCCTATGCTTTTGCCACGTTCTATTATCCGACACAGTTATGCCTAAATAAATATAAGATTTTACCTGTATACTGATGACCATCTAGGTGCCGCTCAAAAGTAGGTGACCTCTTCCCAATCACCATTATCTGTGATTTCTTGTAGTTCATCTCCAAATCATTTTCTTTGCAGTAACTACTAAAATTAATTAGTAATCGTTGCAGTCACTTCCTTGTTTGGGAGAGCAATATGATGTCATCCACATATAACAGGATGGATCTTTCAACTTGGGCGGCAGATGTTCCACTTCAGCCATTTTTTGTACAATATCGATATACAAATTTAAAAGTAGCAGTGCGAGACCGCATCCATGTCGCACATCTGAGGGAATGAAGCAGATAGCACACCTTCTGGGCCATATCTCACTCTTGCATTTTCATGTACAAGAGTGATCAGTTCTAACAGCTAGGCATTAATTCCTAGCGACTTAAGTTTCGCCCATAATTTCCCACAATTCACCGAATCAAACGCCTTTTTTAAGATCTATAAAGGCAATTAATAATTTCCCTCTCTTTTATAAACCCATATTTATTAATTAAATATGCCAAGACAAAAACATTGTCTGTTGTAGCCTTATGATGCTGAAATCCTGCCTGCTCATCTGCTATTAGGTTATGTTCTTGCACCCAGGCTTCCAGATATTTAAAAAGAAGTTTTGAATATATTTTGCTAATTACAGGCAACAAACTTATTGGCCTATAGCAGTTTGGGTTTGGGTTTGTTGCGTCCACTTTTTTAAACATGGGAACAATTACCTCCTACAGGCCAGTCTCTTAGTGCACCACCTCTAGAAGGGGAATGGACCAGTTAGGATGGTCCGCCCCCGGAAGCTGATGGATCCTCAACGGTTCCAAGAGGCCCTGGGGGATTTAACATTAGACCCTGACGGCCGCTCTGTTCATGAACTCGTCCGGGTGTGGAATATCTTGCTCGGGGAGGCCACTGACGGGGTGGCTCCAAGACGTCTCCTGTCCCTGTCTCGTCCCCACAGGACCCCCTGGTTTACCGAGGGGCTGCGGCGTATGAAGCAGGTAGGTAGGCGACTGAAGCGACGCTGGCGTCGGGCTCGTGCTGAATCTGACCGACTTCTCCGTAGGGCCCATTTGTGGTCCTATGTTGAGGCTGTGAGGAAGGCAAAGAAATAATTCTTTGCCGCCCTCATAGCGTCTGCAAGGTCGCATCCAGCGGAGTTGTTCCGGGTGGTGCGGGGGCTGGTCAGTCTGGCCTCCCTCCGCCTGGACGAGGACTTGTCCCAGGCCTGCTGTGAGGAGTTTGCCATCTACTTTGCAGACAAGATCGCTCAGATCCAGAGCAACTTCGACACTGGATTAGAAAAAGTAGAGATGGAGCTTGAGGTGATGGAGGCCCCGTCTAGTCCATCTTTCTGGGCTGAGTTTCAGGAAGTGACGCCAGCCAATGCTGTAGACATCCTGGGGTCCGTCAGAGCCACCAGTTGTGAATTAGATCCTTGCCCGTCCTGGTTGGTGAAAACCTCCAGGGAGGCATTGGGGATGGTGCTGGTGGGGGTAATCAACGCGTCCCTTCGGCAGGGGAGATTGCCCCCCGGTCTCAAGGATGCTGTGGTGCACCCCCTGCAGCAGAAACCATCCTTGGATGTGGACGCACTTGCCAGCTACCGACCTGTCTCTAACCGGTCCTTATTTATTTATTTATTTATTTAAAGCATTTATACCCCGCCCCTCCTGCAGACAGCTCGGGGCGGCTTCCAACAATATAAAACAATATAAAACAGTTAAAACAATCAGCAGTTAAAATTTAGGGAAGGTTATTGAACGGGCAGTGGCACTGCAACTCCAGGCTCATCTTGACAGCATTGGTTTCCTTGACCTGTTTCAATCTGGGTTCCGCCCCAGCTATGGTACAGAGACAGCGTTGGTGGCCTTGGTAGATGATCTCTGCCAGGAGATGGATGCAGGACGTTCAACACTTCTGGTCCTGCTAGATCTCTCGGCCACTTTTGACACAGTGGACCATGGGCTGCAGTTGAGATGATTGCGAGCCCTGGGAGGTCTGGACGGGACTGTCCTCGGATGGTTCCGATCATTTCTCTCAGGGAGAAGCCAGCAGGTTGTCCTGGGGGCTGAGTCTTCCAGCCCCCGGGCCCTGGATTGTGGCGTTCCACAAGGTTCAATTCTGTCTCCATTACTATTTAATGTATACATGCAACCCTTGGGGGAGATCATGAAGGGGTTTGGTGTGCGTTGCCACCAATACGCTGATGACACCCAGCTTTACCTCTCTTTATCAATGACCCAGGTCCTGCTGTCTCAGTACTGTCCCAGTGTCTGGAGGCCATGGTGGATTGGTTATGGTAGAGCAAACTGAAGCTCAATCCTGATAAGACGGAGGTGATGGTGGTGGGTAGGGCGGGGGAGGTGCTGGCTCCCCTTGGAGAGGGGGTCCACCCTCCCGTAGCCCAACAGGTTCGGAATCTGGGGGTGTTATTGGACTTGGGTCTCTGCCTGGATAGTCTGGGGAAATGGTGGTGAAGGCTGCCTTCCGCCACCTGTATCTAGTGCGGAGGCTGCGTCCATACATTTCCAGGCCCAACCTGGCCACCCTTATCCATGCCTTCATCACCTTGAAGGGTGGGCTACTGTAACGCGCTCTACGTGGGGCTTCCCTTGACGCTGGCTTGGAGGTTGCAGCTAGTGCAGAATGCGGCGGCTCGTCTCCTGACGGGGACGAGTCGGCAAGAGCATATTACTCCTGTGCTCCGCGCACTGCACTGGCTGCCTATAACGTACTGAGCCAGATTCAAGGTATTGGTTTTGGCCTATAAAGCCTTACACAGTCTCTGTCTCTTATACACATCTAGATGTGTATAAGAGACAGGCAGGTAGGTAGGCGACTGAAGCGACGCTGGCGTCGGGCTCGTGCTGAATCTGACCGACTTCTCCGTAGGGCCCATTTGTGGTCCTATGTTGAGGCTGTGAGGAAGGCAAAGAAATAATTCTTTGCCGCCCTCATAGCGTCTGCAAGGTCGCATCCAGCGGAGTTGTTCCGGGTGGTGCGGGGGCTGGTCAGTCTGGCCTCCCTCCGCCTGGACGAGGACCTGTCTCTTATACACATCTAGATGTGTATAAGAGACAGGGTTATGGTAGAGCAAACTGAAGCTCAATCCTGATAAGACGGAGGTGATGGTGGTGGGTAGGGCGGGGGAGGTGCTGGCTCCCCTTGGAGCTGTCTCTTATACACATCTAGATGTGTATAAGAGACAGGCCCTATATGGTCTGGCCCCTCATACCTCAGGGATCGCCTCACCTTCCACGCCCCAGGGCGGCCCCTTTGGTCCGCCGGGGGCGCCTTCTTGGAGGTCCCCCGCATAAGGCAGGGGGTCACAATGGAGAGGGCGTTCTTGGTGGCCAGGCCGCAATTATGGAACTCCCTCCCGGAGGAAGCCCATCTGGCCCCAAGTCTGTTGGCTTTCAGCCGTGCCTGTAAGACTTTGCTGTTCACCCAGGCCTTCGGGGTGGGGGTGGTATTAGGTATTTGTTTTTAAATTGTGTTAATGTTTTAAATTGTTTTTATTGGTGTTGTAAGCCACCCCAAGATGCCATAGGCATGAGGGGGCGGCAAATAAATGTAATAAAATAAATAAATATTATACTTGTATACCACTCTATTATCCATTTATTTAAACTAATGGAGGTAAATAGCCTGGCCAGTAAAGGGGCCCACCAATAAGGGCACAGCTGAAACATTTCTATGGGCACAAAATCAATACCGAGTGCTTTGTTGGATTTAAATGACTGAATTGATTCTACTATTTCCTCCCCTGAGACTTCTAAAATGAGGTCCGAGGGAGCTCCTTCTTCAACAAAGGTAGAGACAGACGAGAACATCAAATCACCCTGGCTGCCATGCCTGTTATATAGATCTTTAAAGAAAGAAATCCACTCCTTTTCCGCTACCTTAAAGCATGGTTTACATATACATCCTGATATATTGGGCTACGTTCCCATCTGCAGCAGCGGAAGGGAAGACGCGGCAGCGTGGAGGAGCCGGCAGGCAGGAAAAGAGCCGGTGTAAACCGGACTCTGCCGTGGCTTCTCTCACACATGTCAGGGCACAAATTCCTGCCCTGACGTGCGCGAGAGAAGCTGCGGCAGATCCCCATTCGCATCGGCTCTTTTCCTGTCTGCTGGTTCCTCCGCGCTGCTGTGTCTTCCCTTGCCACTGCCGCTAAAGATGGGAACGCAGCCTTTGATGACACCAATTTCCAAAATTTCCTGGAATTCTTAGTCAGCACTGCTACCTCAAGCTCTACCCAAAGCTGATACACACTAAGCATTTCTTTTGAGGCACAGTCATTTCTTATATTTCTGCCTAGCTTCAGCAAAAGCTTGATGAGCTTCCACAGTACCGGCCTGAACACATTTTTTTCTTAAATTTATCAGCGCAATTTTTTTCTTGTCTGCATTCACTATCAAACCATCTAGATCCAAATCTGTTATATCTTGCACTTTTTACATGGAGTGGAAACATTATATCTAATGAGGTCTTATAAGTTAGAAAAAATTTCTCTAACACTATTAACCTCAGTACAACCGCTAGCAGTTGTCCCTCTAAGCTCCATCATTTCTTGTCCTCACAGGGCATCAAAAACCTGAGCCATTAGATTCACAGACCATCTAACCCCGTTCTCTCCTTAGGTTATCCAAGGGGTTATGTTTCAGCCCTGATGGTGCCGATCTAGTTGAAATACCTACTCTGGGGTGCATCGTCTCTAAACTTGTTACAAGCAGCATGTGGTCGCTTTCTGGATGAGTTAATCTTTCAGATTTTACAAATTGACTCCAATTTGCCATTGGGACGATAATATAATCTATTTTACTCTGCCCATTTGTATTTAAATAAGTAAATTGTCCTTCCAGGACTTCTACCATTTAACACTACCATTCCTAGGATTTTTTAGAAAATTACTTAAACTTTGTTCTGCTTTATTGATAATCAGATCCATAGGTTTTCTAGATGGTATATCAAAAAGGTCCTGCAAACTGTCATCTAGCTCCCAATCCTAGTCGCACATTCAGATCTCCCACCATAACTAACAATGCCCGGGATAGCTCAACATAAAAAAATCCATATGTTCTTCCAACTTGACCCAGCTACAAAGAACTCACCGGGGGGATATTTATTTATTTTACTATTTTTCTGCCCCGCCCGCTCCTGCTCACAGAGCAGCTCGGGGCAGCTTACAAAATTAAACAATAAAAACACACATAAAATATCATTAAAAACATTTAAATGATAAAAAGAACTAAAAGGGCAGAATTCCCCCACCCCACCTCATCATACCCATCTACCGCTCCAAAGGCCCGGCGGAACAGCCAGGTCTTACACTGTCTACAGAAAGAAGAGAGGTCTGGAGCCAGGAGGGCCTCCGTCGGGAGGGAGTTCCGCAGCCTGGGAGCAGCCACCGAGAATGCCCTCCCCATTGTCGCCACCCGGGCAACCCAGGGAACTTTGAGTCGGGCGTCCCCAGCCAACCGCAGGGGCCGCAATGCAATCTGGGGCCTGAGGCGGTCCCGCAGGTAAGCCAGGCCCAGGCCATTTAGGGCTTTATAGGTCATTACCAGCACCTTGAATTGGACCCGGAAGATAATAGGCAGCCAGCGCAGAGAACGGAGCACCGGTGTAATGTGCTCGTGGTGACTCATCCCCATTATGAGACAGGCTGCCGCATTCTGCACCAGCTGCAACCTCCGGACCGTCCCCAAGGGCAGCCCCACGTAGAGTGCATTACAGTAATCTTGTCTAGAAGTGATAAAGACATGGATGATGATGGCCAGATCCAAATCTAAAACATATGGCTGCAGCCGTTGTACCAGATGTAATTGGGGAAATGCTCCCTTCACCACGGCCTCCACCTGAAGATCCAGGAGGAGCTGTGAGTTGAGGAGCACCCCCAGACTACGGACCTGTGTGGCCGTAGGGGAGCAGACTCCATCAATGATGGGGGCCACCACCACCCCAGCCCTACCCACCAACATCACCTCCGTCTTGTTGGGATGCAACTTCAGACAGCTCGCCCTCATCCAGTCACCCACAGCTGCCAAGCACTGGGTGAGCACTGAGACTGCCGGGTCTGGGTTTGCAGAAAAAGAGAGGTAGAGTTATGTGTCATCGGCATACTGATGGCAACGTACACTGAACCCTCTCACGACCTCGCCCAAAGGCTGCATATACACGTTGAACAGGAGGGGGGACAGAATAGAACCCTGTGGGACTCCACATGTGAGGTCCCATGGAGATGAAGTACATTCTCCGAGAATCACACGCTGAGTTCTCCTGGCCAAGAACGAGCAAAACCATTCAAGAACAATTCCGCCCACCCCGGCCCAGTCCCGCAGCCGAGCCACCAACATCTCATGGTCAACGGTATCAAATGCAGCTGACAGATCTAATAGAATTGAAATAGAAGATCTGCCCTGGTCTAATTCACGGCGCAGGTCATCAACCAAAGCCATAAGCACAGTCTCCATGCCAAACCCAGGGCGAAAACCAGACTGCGAAGGATCAAGAAAACTGATCCGATCTAGATGCCCCTGTAGCTGCTGTTCAACCTGTTCAATAACCTTCCCTAAAAAGGGAAGGCTAGAGACTGGCCAATAGTTGGTCGGGGAGTCAATGTCAAGAGATAGTTTCTTGAGCAGGGGCCTCACCACCGCCTCTTTGAGGCGACTCAACACCCTGCCCTCCCTAAGGGAGGCATTGACAACCACCGCCAGCAGCGGCCCTAATGTCTCCCGGCAGGCCTTAACCAGCCAGTACGGGCACAGATCTAATTCAGCGGATGACACCCACTGAAATTGATCCCATGAAATCGACAAGGCGGATCCCCCACCCCCTCAGGTTCACCTGTTGTTATAAGTGCAGCATCTAAGTCGCGGTTAATCTGCTTGATTTTATCCACAAAAAGGTCAACAAACATGTCACAGTGGGCTCTAGAAGATTCCAGTTCCAGGCGGAGAGAGGCTGGACTGACCAGCTGCTGCACCACCCAGAAAAGCTCTGCTGGACGTGAACTAGCTTTATGTCACAATCAGTGTATAGATGTTAATCAAAAGTATTTGTTCACCTTCCTGGGATTCCCACAAAATTTCTTGCAGAAATTTACTATCCAGTTGGAGTAGCTTACTAGAGTCACCAAAGGCATTTCCAACAAAAATCACTAGGCTTTCTGAAACCCTCCCTCTAGAGGTAATTTTATCTCCTCCACAAAAAAAGGAGTAATAACCTGGTATGTCAACACATTCAGCATCTGAGAGCCATGTCTCCTGAAAACAAACAAAATCAAATCTTTGCAGGAAATTAAGCCATTCATTGTCTGAAATACTTCTCTTACACGCTGCAGTATTCCAGGACAGGAGCCTATCCTGAGGAGAATCATGCTGCTTACACTGTGGGACTAGTCAATCGCTATCATTATCTTCCAGCTGCAAGCTTTCTAAAAGCAGTTTATACACGCACAAACACACATCCCTGATGACTGACTGTTTCCTTTCTCTTCTACTAATTCTTTTAAATTCCTTTCCTTAGCAAATACTTCCTTCCAAGACCCCTCCCAAACAATAGTTCTACCCGAGTTGCTCACATTTTTCCTCCATCACAAAGCCTGGTTTCTAATGGTACTCAATTAAATCCATCCTCCGGTGTTACACAGGAAGATGGTATGGGGCGTTCAGTCTGCAACCTCACTGTCCTTGAAAAACTTTCATTGTGATGTCCTCTAAAGTGAAACCAGTCCCTATAGTCCAAAAGTCTTTTAGCCATTTCCTGATTCCTAAATAGTACTGAGAGACTCGCACTACTTTTACCCTTCATATGAAGCCTTACACTGTAAATATCCTCTTCCGTTACAGCAAGGAATATTTTCTGATTAATAAATTGAATCAAATGCTCTTTCATTACACTCTGCTTCTTATTCTTCAATTTAAAGTAATCTGGGTAATTGTAAAATATCAGCCCCTCCAATTGACGTTGTGGTTGTAAAGTTCTTATAAAACTCTATCTTTTTATTAGCATCAACATTATTTATTCCTGATTTAGATATATATTCCTTACTTAACTCTTGTTCTCTTTGTTTTTGAAGAGGTGGGAAAGCCCCCGGAAGATCCTTGGAAATAACTTCTATTCCTTCTAAGTACCCTTCCTCCAACTCTTCTCTCTCTAAAATATAATCCTGCATCGACTGCACTTCTTCTCTACTAACCTGTTCTATATCACACAAATTTTGTATCCCCACTCAGGGAGGATCCTTCCTCACTTCCATTTCTCCTGAGATAACCGGTACGTTTAACACTGCGCCCCTTAAGGGGGCACACTCGCTTCCAGTTAATTCCTCAGTCTGACATTCCACATCTCTATCACTCTATCCTTAAAAACATTCTTTAAAAAAATCCTCCCTCATTTGATCTATAGAGCTTTTAATATCTGCCGCGGGATTTAAAAATTCGGCAGCCGCTTGACTCATAAGAAGGCAAAAATCTCCCCACTGTTTTACATCCTTAGCCTCCATAAAATAATAGGGATGAGCCAGTGAAGAATGTACATTGGGGGAAAATATAACATTTTCAGAATCTATTGTATCTTGGGAGAAGTCCCTCGATGCATCTAGACTCAATTGCACATCCATAATATCAAAAACCTGGCCTGAGTTTATTGACAACATCCCACCCACCACCAAGGCAATATCATCTATTGGGCCAAGCAAATTTTCTTCCCCACCCTGATCCTGACCATCACCTGACGTCAATGAGGCTTTACTCCTCAATCTATTAACAGAAGCTAATGGAGATTCCCCTACTGGTAGTTTTCCTAGTGCAGTTTGTGCTTGGTCTACAGGACTGGGGGTAACACTTACTTCCCTTCTCCCTTTCGGCCAACAATCCGACAGAGCTAATTGTAAGTGTAATTCTTAGCGTTGGGGGAACTCAACATTCTGCCTTGCTTCCTAGTTAATATAATATTGTTTAGCACTATTAATTGCACACCTCAAGCTCTATTGGTAGCAGAAGGGAGATGAGACACTTCTCCCAAACCCCCTTCCAGCAGGATTACAGCTCAGTCTGGGTAGGAGTTCAGGCCACCATACAGGGAATAAAGAATTTCATTTGCTGGTTCTGAGTCTTATATTAGAAGGAAGCTGAAGAATTAATTCTGTTGCCCTTCCCTTTGAACTACAGAATGTTAAAAACAATAGAAATCCCAGTGCTGTTGGAACATGTCTGTGCTGAGAAGCAGTGAAGGTGCATGATGATGGAGTAAAGCTTCTCGGATTTGTTTGAGTCTTGCTTTTCTGGCAATAAAGACAAAGTACATAATACAGTAATCTCTTATTGGATCAACTATAGTTGGTGGAGGTATACAAGCCTTTGGACCTGCTTTTCTGCCAGAGATCGCAATCACTGTCCAGGGACTTTGGTTTAGGATGATGACCTAATGCATGGTTGGTTGCTCAATTTGTCTACCTCTTGACCAATTTGTCCATTTGTCTCCACTTTGAGACAGAGTTTAACCTTGAGCCCTATTGCATCTGTTAGGGAGATGGGCTTCTCAGAAACCAGTGCGCTAATGCACAGTGTCAGGTCCCCCCTGTGGACAATGGCTTTCTTTCTCCCAAACCCCACTATCATCATACTAGTCTCTGTAGACTGCCATTCACATTTGGAAGCACAGTTCAAGTTCCCTTCAACTGTTGTGCCAATGTCACAGTGTACTTTTGCAGTTCTGCTGGGCTAGGGTAAGGCCTTTTTTACACAAGATGGACCCACTCATGCCCATGCAGATCTGCTACATGGGCATGAGTGGGTGCCGCCCATGTAAATCCCGTGGCGGGTTGGTGGGCGTGCGTGCTCCCGCAAAACATGCATGCACACCCACCTCCACCCATCACCCACTCATGGAGCAATTTACCAAAATGGTGATTGCTCCATGAGTGGAGATGCATGGAGGATTGGTGTGTACCCGTGTGCACTGCCCCCTCTGCGCTGTCCACGTTGCTGCACGCACACTGATTCCCCCCTGCACCTGCGGCTTGTATAAAAAAGGCCTAAGAGGGCTGTCCCTGGAAACTGCCATCCCTGTACGTTGCATCCTTTGAAAGAACAGCATGTATGCTGTGTCTTCCATACAATATGGCAAATTGCATCCGCTCAGTTCTCTCTCCTGTTCTTGTGTGTGTTTGTCACACAGGAAAATACAAAGTAGTTAAAGGAATAATTTCTCCAGTGGGTGATGCATATGAGAAGAAAGGTCTTATCGCTGCTGATCACCGGATAGCCATGGCAAGGCTTGCTACAAAAAGCTCCAGTTGGTTGGAAGTGGATGACTGGGAAAGCTGTCAGAATAAGTGGCTGGAGACAGTCAAAGTTCTAAGGTATGGCATACCTGCACACTGACCTACAGTGCGTGGGATTTAAAGCTAGTGTAGAGTGAAATGACTAAAATATAAATCCACA
This sequence comes from Sphenodon punctatus, assembly GCA_003113815.1. Lineage (NCBI taxonomy): Eukaryota > Metazoa > Chordata > Lepidosauria > Sphenodontia > Sphenodontidae > Sphenodon > Sphenodon punctatus. The sequence continues at coordinate 6,288,355 of QEPC01009251.1, forward strand.
ACGTTTGTTCACTCATAAACAATCAGGCCCAATTAAATTAAAGAGGCTACTTGAGTAAGAATTTCCTACACAAGAATTAGGTCCCACATGGAAATGTATGAAGAATTTGACAATACTTTAATGTCTCCAAAGGGATGTTTTAAAAAAACGTTTTTAAGTGTTGAAGAAAAGAGATTCACAAATAGTGGCCAGATCCAGAAGCTCTGCGGACACTGTCATGCAAGCTTCCCCCACTCAGCTCTGCTGATGCACAGCACTGTTCTTATGGAGTTTGCAAAGTAGTGTAAGAATCTCTTAAGCTGAGTGGATCTGGCCCAGGGTGCATCCCTGTAGGATCCCTGCTCCAATAAGGCCAGTCCACATGGGAATCAGCTCTCCACTAAAGCCCTTTATTATCCGTTCTCCACCCTATACATAGCCCTTTGGCCCAGCACCCCTCTGGCTATCCAGGGCTCTCTGGCCAGGTACCCTTTTTAGTTCTTATGACAGTAGCCAGGCACTCTACCCTTTGGCTAGCCAGGCAGAGCCCTCTGGCACTACAACTTCCCAGCAGACTTCTCCCCCTAGCCCTGCTGCTCCAGGCTCAGCTGGGCAGGCACCACCCTCTGCAGCCAGCTCAGAGTCAGAGCCCTCACTGGCTCTCACCTCTAGAGCCTTGGGGTGACAGCACTCTTGCCCCTGTCTCTACCCTCGTCTTGCTCTCTCTCTCTCTGACTGAGCCCTAACTCACTCTGCTGAGCTCTGGGCTGGCCCTAGCCACATCCAGCTCAGCTGGCCATACTCCAGTCCTCTCTCAGCCCTAGGGATGTACCTACTTAAAGGGCCCTTGTGCTCCCAAGCACTCTGTCCTGCGACACTGGACCGCCTGCTTTTACAATCTTCCTTCTGCAAATAGAAAGCTTCTCCTCATCCATGTGTCTCCTGCTGTTTCCCCAGTGATGGTTCTATAAATATATGTACTTATTTAGCTAGTTTCTTTAAAAAAATATAACTTATTATTGGTGCTGCTGCACTTTGGCCACTTGCCCATGTTGCACTATCTCACGTTAATTTGTATCTAATGTGAGATTGTGTCAAACGTAAGATCAACATGGACTGCATGCCCGTGTTGATCTCTTATGTTTGTATTGTGGAACGGATCTGTTTTTCACAACAAATCTGCGACCACGTTCACGTCCCCTCCCCTCAGGGCTGGGTTGGATTGGGTGTTGCCTCGTTCTCCCCCATCCTCCCCAGCCCAGCAACAAACCTGCCTGGCAGCTCCGGCAGCACAGCCAGAGTCCCCCGATCTTCCCTCGTCACTCCTGGGCTGCCTTCCCCCTTTTCCCCTGGACTCGAGTGGGGGGTCCCCCCCGCCCTTCCAAATTACAGTGGTGGCAGCAGCAGCAGCTTCTCCAGCCAGCTGTCCTGCCAGCAACTTCAAGGCCCGGGGATGACGCAGCTGAATGACTTCATCTGGCTGCGCCACCCTGGCAGGCCCCACATGTCAGGTCTTGAAGAAGCTGGCAGGACAGCCAGCTGGAGAAGCTGCTGCTGACATTTAAGTCTCCCTAAACTCCCCCACCCCCGTTGACCTCTCCCCTCATCCCAAACTAGCGTTAGTTTAACATTACATTTGAATGCACGTGTTCAAATTTAACATTTTTTGTTATTACATAAGTGACAGGGCTGGATATTCCTGCCCTGTCATCCATAATTAAACTAGCGTTATTTTCACTGCTGCACGAGGAAGGCAGCTTGCCCATGTTGCACAAACTGTTAGATAGGAACTAACGTTATTTTGTGTAACGTGGGCAAGTGGCCTTCGACTTTCAAGGTCTCGGATATCTCGGACCACATCAAAGAGATACATTGTTAGATGAGAGACATCCATGGAGACCTAGGGATGATGTAGAAGGAATCAGTAGTAGTAACTCGGTTGGTGCCACTCTCCCATACGTTAGTGTTGTTTAAATTTACTTGTTTTGTAGATACCATCAAGAGAAATTGAAGATTTCTAATTCTGCTAACAACCTGCAGGATGCTGCTCCTCTGAGGAAACGGTGAAAGAGAAAACGGGGAGCAGACAGCCAGATTTCTATGAAACTTAATCAGCAGAATCCAGAAAAAGGTTAATGATGTTGGTAAAATAAACCCTTATAATGTTCCTCTCTGTATTTCTGGGCCATGATCAGGGACCCGTGTTCACTGCATTTTCCTCATTAATGGCAATGAGAAAAACACAGTGAACATGAGTCCCTGGCCAGGGTGCTCTTGTTTCCTAAAACTTCAACAAAATTTTTTTTAAAAATACAGTGATCAGAATTACGGGGAAAGACCCATTTAGTCACAGTTTAGACATTGAGACTTGTCACACTGCAGCTGTAATATTGGGAACTGTAGGTCAGAGTCTTTGTTCAGAGAGAGAAGGAAAGAACGTAATGTCTGTTTATATATGCACAAAAATGTGTGTGAAATTTTAATTTAAAATCCATAAGAAGTAGAATAGCTTGACGTACAAAGTCCAGCATGATTATATTAAGCCTTATAAATACCTTGGTTTTATTACTGAACTCCTAGTTTGCTTCATGCAGCTGTGCTGGTCATTAAGATCTCACTTGAACAGACCTGCCTATACCCTGAACATCAGCTCTATAGTCCCTTCAGGTTGACTCCCCCTCCCTTTGACGTTTGCCAACAAGCCACTTCCAGTTTTCAAAGGAACCCCTTTCCACTCTGGCTTTGCAGGTGTTTGTTGTTGTTGTAGTAGTAGTAGTAGTAGTAGTAGTAGTAGTAGTAGTAGTAGTAGTAGTAGTATAGAGACAGCAATGTACCTGGCACTGCACAATCCACAGTCAGAGACAAGTTTTCAAAAAAATTCAAGTGTTTGGTTTTTAACCTTTAAAAATAATTATGCTATCCTGACCTCCCGTGGCCAGCAGGAAGCAAGTGACCACCGTCATGAACAGTGTACAAAAGACAGCAAACAAACCAATGAAGAAAGAATAATATTATTCAGGTTTCCTATTTGACTCTGAGGATAACTGCCTTGTTACGCTGCTGCCACCATGTGGTTCTTTTTAAAGCTCGAAGACATCACCATTACTGCTGTTTAAGATGGTTTCTACCAGAAAATCCAGTTTGCTTTTCCTGTATCCACATGACAAACAGAATAGTAGAATAATACTTCTCTGATGTCAGAGGGCCTTCTCTTTTTTTCTAAGGGCAAAAATAGGAAAGAAACTAGCCCTTCAGTGTGAGCCTTGTAGTAGCTTTTTCCTTTTCTACCACTTTACAGCTTCGTGTAAGGTTCTGCTAAAACTAGGATAGCCTTCCGTGGTGATCCTTTATTATTTCTTGCCCCCACATCAGCAGTGGATTGTTTTACCAGAAGGCCAATGTAGGATTATTGAGAGAATACACTGTATTTTCTTGTGATTGGTACCAAGCAGTAAGGCTACTGATTCCCTTTGGAAACTATTTTATGCGGTGCCTAATCACTGCTATGGTGGGTTCCACCCCCACCCCCCCTATTTATTTATAAAATCAATTACTATCCCGCCCCTCCTGCTCCAAGCAGCCCGGGTTGGCTTACAACATTAATGTAGTTATTCAGCTGAACTGTTTCTTAATTTCATCCCATTATCCCAGCGTATTCCTGGATGGGGAAAGGGAGCTTGAAAAATTGGCCGGCCCATGTTAATTTAGCAAATAGCACAGCAGCTAAAATTGAATCATTATTACTTTTTCCTAGATGTCCCACAACTGAAGTTACTCTGCGGAGCTGACTTTCTGGAGTCTTTTGGAGTCCCCAACCTTTGGAAGCTGGAAGACATCACTGAAATCTTGGTAAACCACGGCCTCGTGTGCATCACCCGGGCTGGAAACAATGCCCAAAAATTCATCTATGAATCTGACACGCTGTGGAGTCACAAGAATAACATTCACCTGGTGGATGAGTGGATCACCAATGACATCTCCTCCACCAAAATCCGGAGAGCACTTAGAAGAGGCCAGAGCATCCGATATCTGATGCCTGATACTGTCCTGGCTTATATTGAAAAACACAACCTATATAGTGAAGAGAGTGAAGACAGGAATGCTGGAGTCGTTCTGGCCCCTTTACAGAAACATGCTTAGGGATCCAAGGAGAATTCCTTCTCCATGCTGTGAAAAACCTACACTTGTGTGTGAGAAAATGAGTATTCTTTTCTCCAAACTGATTATGTATCCCTTATGAGTACCTACCATTGAAATCACTGGATTTTAATGCATGCAGAAATTTGGGAGTTTGATTCCTCCTATGTCATTATTTACTCCTGTGAACACTGGGCCTAATCCAGAGCTCATTGAAGTCTTCATTGGACTTTAAGATTAAGGCATCAACTGCCACTCTGTGTAGTGCTTTATGTTCACCAATGGATGTTTACACAAGACGCCCCCAAGCATGGACACTTACCATCTACGTGGGGGACATCTTGTTTGAATACGGTCCCTGGGGGTGTCCATTAGCATGACCCATGCGCTGCCCACCGTGTCCATGCACGGGACACTCTGGGAAAAATCCAGAGTGCCCCATGCGTGAATGTGGTGCGTGGTCGGGGCAGCCATGCGTGGGGCTGCTCGTGTGAAGCGCCCTCCCCCCCCAAAGTCTCATTAAAACACCAAATAGATGCAAGGGAATGGTTAAGGGAATCAGGCCCTCCAAGGATGATTCATTTTACAGACACATTGAGGGCTGTATGCTATTAAAATTTTAATTTTAATAAGAGAGAAAAAAGGTTGCTTTTACAAAACTTAATGTTGCAAACATTTTATTAAGGTTTTAGATTCAATTAAGTTTT
>QEPC01009251.1:6294139-6310045 GCA_003113815.1 Sphenodon punctatus
TTAATTGTATTTCATTGATTTCAATGGGGACACAGTGCCCCATTGAAATCAATGAAATAAAACCGGTACCGGATACCGGATTTAATCCGGGAATCCGGTTCTTTGAGAACCGGAAACCGGTAAATCCGGTATCCGGTAATTACCCCGGGGTCCCACCCCTAGTGGAAAGTATCATTTTCTCTGTGTCAAGAATATTTAAACTTTATCATCTCATCTTTTTAAACACTGTGTAGGAACTGAAATTTTCACAAGCTTCAGTTATGATTTCGAAAGCAGTTTTAAATTCTTTTGTATTGTCGGCCTGCTTTAATTTGAACTTTGCCCTCCAGAATAGAGAATTCTGCACGCAACAATATGGGATAGTGCACAAGAACCAGAAAGGGTAAAACCAAACATGACAGCGGAAAGCTTTGACCCGCTGTGGCACGGACCCTGCCTGCGCGTGTGTGCAGGTGCTGCCAGATGTTGACCCGGGGGATTCCAGGTCATGTCAGCTAGTCTAGGCTTTCACCTCAGCAAACAGCTGAAGTCACAGCCCGGTCTACGGCCCATCCCACTGGTCCACAGCAGGCTATCACGTGTGTTTTGGCTTGACATGACCTGGATTAGGTTCACCATGGCTGGGCATCATTGGCTGCCCATCATGGCGAGGGGAGGGGGGAGGCAGGGCCGGCCGCTGTTGCAGCTGATGCCCGACCTGGACAGTGGGACGACTTTTCTGGCTGCACTCTCATGTGGCTGGTGGCCTGAGCCATCCCAGCCGTGTCAGTGGTGGGTTCCTGGGCTGGGTCGTGTCGACAATGCGCTGCCATAGCGTGTAGTTTTACCCAAAGTGCAAATGACTGAAAACGGAAAGTCATGCCCATTCATGCCCATGTAGGTCCACTGTGTGAGCATGAGTGGGTGCTGCCCATGTGATTACCATGGCATGCTCCCGCAAAACACACATGCACATCCACCTCCACCCACTGCCCACTCAAGAAGCAATTGGCCAAAATGGCGATTGCTCCATGAAGTGGGGATGCGGGGGGAATAATTGTGCGCACACGCATCCTTGCCGCAGCCACAGCCTGTATCATGCTAAATAAAGTCTATTGCCATTCCCTCTTAGCATGATATGGGCCCTTTTTAAATGGGCTGTGGCTGCGGCAAGGATGCGTGTGCGCACAATTCTTCCCCCCGCATCCCCACTCATGGAGTAATCGCCATTTTGACCAATTGCTTTGTGAGTGGGCAGTGGGTGGAGGTGGGTGTGCATGTGTGTTTTGCGAGAGCATGCCATGGTAATCACATGGGCAGCACCCACTCATGCTCACACAGTGGATCTGCACGGGCATGAATGGGTGTGTCTCGTGTAAAAAGGGTCACATGAGCATACTCTCAGGCATACTTTCAGCCATGAGAGTAACTAGCATACTTTCATGTCTGAAATAAATAGCCTTAGTCTTCACATGAGCGTTTGGTTCCGTCCATCCATCCCCTTAGTCTCAATAAAGCCATAGTATTCTCTTCATCCTTTGTTCCCAGACTTTCCATCTCAACACTTCGGTTTCCATACTTGTCAGTGTTGTTTTTACCTTTTCTTTTCTCTTCTCCTTCACTATCTACTTTTATGAGACCTCTGTCAAGCTATGGGGACATTTTTTCCAATGGTTTTATTTCTTGATCTTTCTTTATTTTCAGCTCAGCTTACATCTTTCATCTTCTTTCACTCCAATCTTATACATTCGCTCATTTGACCTACCCAATCACGGCACTCTGCCGCACTTCTCCGTTCCCAAAGCTTAAAACTGGACACATTCTTTTCATCCACCTTCTTCATTGTCCAGGATTTGGCACCATAACCTGACAAAACTGGAGTCTTCATCAGTTTCTTCTTCAACCCTGGACTAATCCCATTCATCTTCCAAGCCTTAGACAAATCGGCTATGTTGCTTCTACTGAAAGCAAGTTATTGGTGAATCTCTTCTGAAATATCTGCTTTTGAATTCACCACTAACAAGATATTTTAAAGCAGCCACCATTTCAGTAACACATACTGTAGTATTACCACATGAAGCAAAGCTATATAAATGCTTACTAATAATAATAATAAACAATAAAAATGACTGAATTTTGTACTCTAACATAATTCAACATTAGAACTTTCAGTGTGGTCATGGCTGAATAGTTCAAACAAAAAGGCTAGGTTGGCTTTATTTTATTTACAGATACATCAAGTAACTTTGTGTCTGTTTCCCTGCCTTGTGTTTTGAAAAACACTTCCTGGTAATCAGGAGCAGGAAATATGGTGATTACTTTAAGATCAGTACCATTCCTCATCGGAAGACCGACCTCCTGATTCTGAGCCATTGGATTCCCAAACCAAGTGTTTCCATCCAGAATTTCTTCCTGAGATAGGAGAGGTGGAGGAGCAATGAGAACTGGACTATGATGTGAACTTAACATTTTTTCTTTCTTTGGGTGTAAACAAACACCCCAAGCTGTGCTTTAGCACAGCTTTAACATTTCTTATGCATGTTGCAGGGCTGCATAGGGCACAAATGGTTCTTGAGAGTGTAGAGTAAATTTAGCCAGGAGCAGAGAAGTGTGTAAGTTAGAATAGCATTGAATGCCATGCTAGTGAATTCTAACTTCTCCTTCCCCACCCCCCTCATCCTCTACTTTTCATGTGAGTGTTAAGTGCCTTGCCAAAAGTTCTGGAGTGCTCAGAGTTAATGCTAGAAGGCTGTTCTGTTGTAGCCCCACAACAGTAGTATGTTTATACATAAGCTATTAGAAGGTGAGAGTCTGAGTTGTTTGGGTAATGTAGGCCATACACAGCCTCTTGAAATAGACATGGAAAGGGCTGCATCCTTAGTCACTCACATCAACCGATTCTACTACATAAATACTGCAGATTTTTCTTTACATTTCATTTTGTAAATGCTGGATTTACGATGTTATTCAAGCTTTCGTGTACTGCTGGCTCCGTTTTGCTACCCTGTTGTCTTCAAAGCATCTACAAAGGAAGCCATACAATAAAGTGAGATGGGGAATCCATTTAAAGTGCAGTTCTAACTCTGAAATTGGCAGCATGGGTTTCTATGTTTGTTGCTATCTCAGGGATTCCCATATGAGCAGCATGATCCACAGGCCTTCACCACTGGAATGAGTTCTGTTTGCTACAGTGGATCTTGAGCTGGTGCTAAATAACCTGAGGATCATTTTTAGAGATACTCCAGTTACAGTCAAATTGGGCATTTTCCATCTCCTCCATCATCAGTAAATTTACTGTAGGCCAAATTAAGCTGCTTGGGCAATCATATTGCCTTAATTGGGCTAATAGGTTGGAATAAATAATGTGATTGAAAGTGTAATGGAAATAACAGAACCTATGTCCTGCCCTCTCAGCTATGTTGGTTCTACGAGGCTGACAAAGAATCAGTAAACATTTTAGGCTTCAATCCTGGTCCCACAGAAATCATGACCAAACTCCCATTGACTTCTCTGCCATTAAAGTCAGAGTTTTGTCATTGACTTTAATGATGGAGGGCTGCATCCTTAATCACTCAAATCAACAGATTCTACTACATAAATACAGCAGATTTTTCTTTACATTGAGATTGTGACTTATTTGCATAGGTTATGATCCTCAAAGTGCTGCATCAGCATAAGCCCTGTCACTTTTCAAAGTGGACTACACTTCAGGTCGAAGATTGCCCCTTGTAAATCATAATGCTGGTGTGTTATGCTGTACTTGTATTATTCAAGAGAAACAGCGCTGTAATAGCCTGCTGTGTTACACAGGTTCTTTTTGATAACTTCATGCTGATACTTATGAAACGTCTTTCCATAAAACTTGTAATAAACAGGTGTGTTCATTTTGTATAGCAGTCATTATTATTGGTCTATTGTATTTTAAAATAATATCCTGCCCTACCCTGATAGCTTCAGGTGACTCACAAGTAAAAACAACAAATGAAAACAAATAAGTTAATCACACACAACCCTGGCCAACAAATAAAACCAACCTCTAACCATCCACACCCCATCCTTTCACTCCCACTTCTCAGTTTCTAACCCAGAGGATTCCCCTCCAAGCTCAAATCATCCCCCCCCCCAAAAAAGGGGATGTGACAGTCTCAAAACCCCTAAACCTTCTTCCCTGCCATTTTTAATGTGCCCAGTATTCCACAAAAGCCAGAGCCCTCTGACAAAAATCCTAGTGGTCCCGTTAGAGGATTCATTCAATGAATCAAGTAAATGAACTGGACCCTTCAAGCATTTTCAGGTGGACAGAGGGTGTTCACAAATGTGACAGTGGCCCACAGAGGTCCGTTTTGGCCTGTAAGCCATCGGCATGTTTGTTAGTGCCCTGCCAGATATTCACCCAGAGTTGCTCCTGGGTGTGTCAGCAGCGAGGCTGTACTGTAACCCCGGAAACCCCTGGGATTACAGCCCGGGCTGCCATCCACCCAGTTGACCCAAAGCAGGCCACAGCGGGCTATAATGTTTGTTATCGCCCACCATGACCCGGCCCAGATTTGACGGCCAGACCCCGTCAGGACCATGTTGCCAGCGGGTTCCAGACCTGGGTTGGGTTGTGACAGTGACGCTCTGCCATCACTTCTGTTAACACCCAGACCCTTATGCCAGCACAGATCCTTTCAGGAGTCAAATACTAGGTCTGTGTGTGGGTTTGCAGGAGTGCGCTCTACCCCTGCAAGCACTTAATGATAGTCCCTTTGGGAGAACACAACTGTTTTCAATATCAGGGTACCAGAGCCTTTTTTAAACAGACTAACCCCACCCCCAGCAGCAGTCTGTTGTCGCACCACTGCGGCAGGTGGGGGGCAGGTGCAAACAGGTGCACCCATCCCCCACCCATGCCCCCACATGGAGCAACCTACATTTTTGCTGGTTGCTCCATGTGGGGGCGATGGACAGAGGTGTGTTTTTCACGGGAGCATGCACACCACGCCCCCCTGCCACCACTTTCAAATGGGACGCACCCACCCATGTCCACTGCGTGGGCATGAATGGGTACATCTTGTTTAAAAACAGTCTTTGTTCTCTTATGAATAATTAACTGGTCTTTTTGCTGCTGTGTCAATAGTACTCAGTGAAGTAACAGTCCAAAGTGAAGGGGGATAGTCCTGCTATAGGGCCCATTAAAAAAAACAGGGATGGCAGGGACACATTCCCACAATCCAAGGTACAGAGGCCAGTCCCCTCCTTAATCTCCTCTCCAATGACTTTTCCATCTCCCTTGTTTTGATGCCCCCATTGTACATGCAGACCAACTCATCAAGTGTGACCAAGTGATGGTTCCACCAGGGCTGGCCTTACACTATGTGGGGCCCAGGGCAGGGAACAAAGGCGAGGTCCTATTCTTCAGGGGGTGCTCCCCGGCGCTCAGGGGGTGCTCCCCAGCTCAGTCTGGAGGCGACACGCTGCCTGGGCCTGGGCTCAGGGACAGGCGGAGGGCACTCCTGCCCATCCCCAAGCCCAGCCATTTTGGATCACTTACCTGATCCGCTGCCGCTGCTGCCGACCTGGGCCCCATGCCGGGCTCGGAGCCTCGAGCGGGGCGGACACCATGGGAGCAGATTAAATCTGCCGCCACGCTGCCCACCACCACCAGACGTTCCGCTGGCCCACTCCACTGCCTGGCTGTCTTGGCCAGGAGGAATGAGGGAGATGCAAAGGTCCAGCACAACCTGGTGCGCAGCTACAAGACCAGACAGGTCTATGAAGCCATTGTCTAGGAGATGCAGCGGCAGGGGTACAATAGGGATGTCATCCGGTGCATGCAGCAGGCAAAGGACTTGAGGTCCGGATATAAGTATATCAAGGACAACAATCTCAAATCCGGCCATGCCATGCGCACAATAGAGTTCCATGACAAGCTGGACTGGTTCCTCTGCATGGACAGGAACATAGTTGCCTCCTGCATACACGGCACCACCTTCGCCAGGGGCAGAAAGAGGACAAGAACAACACACACCCCATCCGACTCCCTGGAGTAGGGGGAGACCTCTGCCCCTGATGAGGCCACCCAGGATGCAGGAGGGGACAGCCACGTCACACAGGGGGAGGAGTCGTCCCAGGAAACTGCTCACGGGAACATCACCCGCCATGTGCGTCTGAAAACCCCACAGGGTGCCAGGCTACGGGGATGGGGGGTGCACGCATAGGGGACGGACACCCACAAAGCCTCCCAGGATGTGGAGGAATATGATCCAGGTAGGAGTACAACCTCGGCCCAGGAGGGGGTGGCCACAGTGACCAGGGCCCAAGCCGGGCAGCAAGGATCAATTGATGGATCACTATTCCCATTACAGCACAAGGGTGCCTGGAGGTGCACCAGGAGGAGGTCGCGGAGGAGGGGGTGGTCGAGGAGGAACCAGTGGCACTCCCGAGACCTGGTGATCAGGACAATGATGGTAGGCCAACACGGACAAGGGAAGGGTTGCAGGTGATGCCGGGGCAAAGGAATAGCACACAGGGCACAGAGGGAAGGGCAGGGGACCACCACAGTAGGGGCACGGAACTACACGGGTCAACATCCCCTGACAGGCATTCAGATGTGGGGTCACAAGGGAGGAGGGACCATGACACATGACCACAATGGGGTGAAATGGCCCCAGGATAAGGCGCGCTTATACGGGGTCACCACAGCGGTCCGACACAGAGGACGGGAATACGGGGAGACCACCCTGGCAGGCGCCATCCACACAAGGACAGACACAGAAGGGGGGCAGGCAGTCCCAGTAGCACAACAGTTGCACTGCTGTGGGTACAGGGAATGCTAATGGTAAGCAACACAACCTATGGGGTAACATGTCTTCCACAGAAGAGCGACCCAGTCCTGCGAGGGGTGCTGCCGCTGGCAGCACTGAGAGGAATCAGGAGATGCGGGCAAGGAATCGGAGGCGGAGATGGAGAGAGGACCTGGGGAGGGAACTGCTGGAGAAAACCAGAAGGTTAGCTGAGGTGCACTCCCAGGAGCTCACCCTCCAGGGGCGGCTGGTGGGTTTTGATGTTAGAGGGGCACTGGGGCAGTAAGGCCAGGCCAGCGGGCCCAGGGGTGGAGCCAGGGGGATGGTAGGCCAGTGGCATGGCATAAACCAGCAACAAGGAGTTCCCACGGTTAACATCGGATCCTTGAAGGATGAGTCCCTCTGTTTTGGGTTTATAAATTTCCTTGTAAAGCACCCCAGTCACAGCCTGAGGCCAATTTTACCACGCACATCCCATTTCCAGCATTTTGAACACAACTGAAATTGCATGACTTGCAGTGACATCTCTCTCAGGATTTCCAAACCTCCATTTTACCACACACAGTCCCCCCTCCCCGCTAACCCACTAGCCCCCACTCCCCTCCCAGTGAACCCAGGAGTCCTGGCTCCCAGCACCCCCTGCTCTAACCCACTAGCCCCCCACCACCCCTGTCACCCTCACCAGGGAGGTGCAAAGAGTGGAGGGGGATAGGGACTTATAGACATGCAATATTGTCCTACAGAAGATATGGTAGCAGATGCCCCCACAAAACCTGTAGCAGGAGAGCGCCACCGAAAGCTACTAAGTAAAATGGGTATAGTGGGTTAACTTCTGTCTGTTGAGAAGGGGTGTTGGTATATGCAACATCCATAAGTTAAAGTTACTGAATTAAGAATGGTAATTGACTACAAAGCCACCAGATGGTGCTGCTGTGTTTATACGTACATGGAAGGGAGATGGAGTTTTGCGGTTGAATTCCTTTATTTAACCACTCCTTCTTCCCTTCTCTCTCATTGTGTCAGTTTCAGTCTCCATTTTGTCTTCTTACTAGTTATATCTAACTAAGGATCTGTGCCTGAAAAGCTTAAGTAAAGTTCTTGTTTAAACCTTCAGCTGCATTTGTCTTTAATAACTATGAATTAGATATTACTCTGCAACAGTCACGTCGCTGCGCTGGGCGGCCCCTCCCCTTCCATCCCACAACCCCCCGCGGCACAGTCTGTGTAAACGTCTCCTGGCTTGGTGCCACCAGGTGTTCTCTGTGTGTGCTTACCCGCCCATCTCCGGCCACTGGGCCGGTGGCAGCATCCATGTAAAAAAGGCCATAGTGGAACACTGCATATTGCATATTCACAGCGAATAATCCAATTTGTTAAATATTTTCCAATATGTTTGAGGAAGCTACAGTCTGCTTGCAGACATTCCGCTAGCAGAAAAGGAGGTTGAATACTTCTGATTAATTTATTAATTGTTTCAGCTGTACTGTGTAGATATGCATCTATATTTAGTTTATAATACACCTTTTGGCTGTGATGAGATCCTAAGTGCACTTGCTTTGGCAAAGCTGCTTTGACTTCACTGGGCCCTCCCAGCATGATCACATTTAGGGTGGCAGTCATCTTCAAGTGCAGTCCAATTCTTACTGAAGTTAATGGCTCGACATCGGGTGAAAACAATTTTTTTTTAAAATAAATAAATTATTTATTTAAAATGTATATCCTGCCCCTCCTGCCCACAGGGAAGCCCGGGGCGGTGAACAACATTAATTAAAATAATATTAAAAATTTAAAACAATTTAAAAATTGTTTTAAATGAGACATTAGAGACAATATCCCACAGTAGACCACGACACTTATTAGATTTTGCCAGATTTTTGCCCCCACCAGACACGGGGTGACCACCCAGCCCTCATTCATAGTGGAGTGTCAAAGAATGGGTGTTTTTAAATGAGATGCTACCACACATGGCCACCCAGGAGCTACTCATCCAAACGCCTGTCTGAAGGTGGTGCAGGGGGGATGCATGCTCCCATGAGCCACTTAGCACCCACTCGTGGCACGCTGCTGAGAAATTTGGAGTGCGCTGTGTGGGGCAAGCCAAAAATGTGTGTGGCGACAGGCATCCATGCATCACCTGCCCATATGAATGGGGGTGGCCACCCACATCAGTAGACAGATCCCCCCGCTCATTGGCACTGTGGATGGGGGACACGGCCTTTGCAAGTCACAGGAACTGGCCACGAGTAGCCAGGAGCCTGGTTCTCCAGCGCTCACACCCAGGACATGTCCGCCTGACCGATGACCTCCCCTATTTCTGTAAAAAGTGGAAGACCTGGCTGTTCTGCAGTGCTGGGCCTTTGCCGAGGGGGATGGGATGGGTGGGTTGGGTTAGGGTGGGGTTTTATTGTTTGAGGGGGCGTTTATTCTGGGAATGTTGTTTTTAATTAATTTTATTATATGTTTTTAAATGTGAGTCACTCCAAAATGCTTTTGTAGCAGGAGGGGGTGGCATACAAATGCTTTTATAAATAAATAAAATAAATAAATTTCAAAGGCCAGCCCTACACGCTTACCCTACCTCATGGTCTGTAGCAGGGGGACTGGGAAGAGGCTGCTGAGGTACCCACACTGGGAGGCACCTGTTAGAACCCTCCCCACATGATCCACCTGCGTGGCTGCTCTACAGCTGTGCCGCTCAGCGGCTACGGACACACACACACCAGCTTTACTCATTTAAAAACACCCAAAATGGCAGCGAATGTGCACCCATGTGGTCACCTCCCATTTATTAGGGTGCACACCCCCTCTGCCTGCATACAAGCCTGCCAGCACCATAGGGTCCCAGGTGCAGCGCCTAGAGCGGACTGAGAAGTGAGCACTCTCACTTTTACTAGCGCTTTGACTGTTTACTTTTGCTTTTCAGAGCACTCCAAAACGGCGCTCCAACAAGGAAAAATAAAATGGAAGAGGAATGCAGCAGGGAGTCATTTTTTGTCAATTTATGGGACTTTGGGGGATGTTATTTCCAGTACTTTTGCTCAATTTTTTGCCACTGTTTGTTTGGCTGGACTTGACAAACATGGTGGCGGCTGAATGGGGGCTCTACAGACTGAACCGGTTTTCACCCATTGACTTGCATGGGTGAGGGTTGCACCCTTCAACATGAAGAGGTCTGAAGTATTTTACAACTCTGTGGGTGAAAACAAATGAGGCAGTTGCCCACCCAAGTCCATATTCAGTCCATGCAGACCCTGTTCACAGTGTAATGCAATTAACCTCTCAGACAAGCAGGCATTCTTCCCCATCATTCTCCGCTCCCTCCCTCTGCCTCTCCACCACCAAGAAGTGGTCACTCAAACAAATGCTCTAGGGCTTTTGCCTACAGCTCTGCACACAACTTAAGTGACAGGATGCGGGCATGCATTTGCTCAGATTAGCCAGCATTTGCCCACGCAGCACAGTTGGAATGTTCTCAGACCCCACCGTGGGTAGAGGCACCTGGCAACCACCTAAGTGGACATGCACTTGGTGGGGGTCTATTGTCTCATTTATTAAACCTGGTATAGACACTTTAACCACCACTGAAACACAGAGTACAGCCACATGAAATGCCATGGGCAGGCTACCATGCCTTGGGAAGCCGGAACCCACTTTGGACAGCCGGACCACGAGATGCAGTGGCTCATGGGCCTGGCAGCTGTCAGATGTTCCCCCTGGCCCAGGATGGAGCAAGCAGCTGACTGCTCTACAACGAGTCCTCCAAAACATTCTCAGAACATGTCGTGGAGCAGCCTTACCCCAACTGGGGTAAAGCTGCCCAAGGCGTGGCTGCCCATGTGCCTGGCTACATGGTGAGTGCCGCAGCCGGGCTTTGAATGCCAGCCACTACTGCCCACCACACACTGCAGTATCATGGTCAGGGATGAATATTGGTTGCGTTGGGGCAGGGCTGGGTGCTCGCTCATGTGGCCAGCACCTCGGCCCACTCTGGCCAGGGTGGCGGCTCCAACAGTGGCAGGCTTGCCTGGCTTCCCTGCAACACTCTGCCCAGCTTCAATGCTTGCCCCGTAGTGTGTCGCTGCACTTGCATGCCACAGGACTGTGTGGGGACTGGGTCATTGCAGCTCGTGTGGCTCCACTCTCAATTGCCTCCTGGTTTAAATGTAGTTAGTTACCTAACCGTGCCCAGCCATACCCACCTACAATTTTATGAGAAAAACTGAGAAGAAAAACCATGCCATCTCACTCCACACAATGACAGGAAACGTATGGAGGCAGAATCTGATTTTACCTATGAGTGAATCTGGCTATGACACTGGCCTGCTACTGCAAAATGATCTATGGAATTCTCAGTTACTACAACTGCAAGGGTTATTTCTCATGACTTGTCTTAAAGACAGCAGCTCAGCAACACTAGCTTTGAGCTTCTGAGTTAATATTGAGTTTAAGGGACAAGCTTCTTCTACTGAAGCATCAGTGTAATTTCCTGGATCATCTGAGTATTCTCTAGAAGTTTCCTATTTTGACAAGAAGTAATAGAGAGAAACACCCCACCTGAATTTTTGGAGGCAGCCCTTCAAAAGTGGAACAGCTGTTGCTATGGTCCCTGAAGCCTGCTACCTTGACGCCTCTCCCCAACTCAGATTAAATGGCACAGCGGTAGAGTCATTCTCTATAAATTGTGCTGGGAGGAGGGGGAGCACAGAGCTAAAGGAGATTCTTGGTTCTGGCAGCAAGCGGCACCTGGAAGGGAGAGAGAAAGAGAGAAGTTGGACTGTTAATTTTTAAGTTATTCTTCTTTCTGGAATAGAGTGATTCTATTAGCTATTTATACAGCACAATCTATTTACCTGTCTCATTTCCATTTTTATGCTGTGTGTTAGAGAACAATATACTCATGATAAGCAAGCTTTGAAGCATGGTGTCCCACTCCCAGGGTCATATGTATTATACAGGCATAGGCAACATTGGCAGCGCCAGAAATGTGGTCAGAGTTCAAGGTCTTGTACATTCACAGACTGTTTTGAAATCCTGGCCTGAACTCACTGATGCAGCCAAATAAAGAGGACAGCTGGGCTTCAATTTCTCCATTCAGTGCTCTAATACAAAGAACAACTTCCTTTTATTAATTTTTTGTACTATGGCAAAAGCGCACTCTCTGTGAAAGTTTAAATAGCACACACATTGTGATGCTTCCCAGTATATTTATAGACTGATGCATTGTGATTATCACCATAGCATATGATCACCTGACTAGGGCCACAGACCATAAATCACTTACTCTGGAGTGCCCTTGACTTCAGTGCAGTGCTGTAGCAAGGTTTTGGGGGACCCCATTCTGTAAATTATAGAAAATGAAAGCCAAATAAGTCACATTCAGCCATGTCCAATGTTTATAATAAACCCTTTACATTTTAGGAATTGGAATGTTTATGTAGTTAGCAATGGCCAACTATTGAATTTCTTTTATTTATATTATGCTGTGGTATTAAATAAGACATTTTACAATAAAATAAAGTTAGGAGAAAGTCACCCACCCCTCCATCCATCCCCCGGGTCCTGGACCGTTACCCCATTCACCCATACCTTGCTACACCCTGCTTCAGTGGGACTGCTATTGAGTGGTTAGAGGACTGCATCCTTTAATTAATCCTCAAAACATGGAAGTCTTTTTATCATCTCCAGTATACAATGAAGAAACCAAACCATACAGAGCTATTCTTAAAGCATTTATTTATTTATTTATTTATTTTCTAGATTTCTATACCGCCCCATCCTGCCATGCAGCTCGGGGCGGTTAACAACAATAAAAATAGTATAAAAACATTTAAAAACAAATATAAAATATATCAATAAAACAGGGCGCGGTACAATTATAAATAAATATATAAGGTGGGGGATTAAAAATCACCCCCCCCTCCCTCCCAAAGGCCTGGGCAAACAGCCAGGTCTTACAGTTCCGCCGGAATATCAAAAGGCTTGGGGCCAGGCGAGCTTCCTCCGGAAGGGAGTTCCACAGCCGCGGCCCTACCACCGAGAATGCCCGCTCCATCGTGGCCCCCCGCTTNTGCCGACCGACACTAATCTTACTGCTATAAGATAACTAGAGTACAAAATGAGATGGCATGCAGAAATGATTAGCTCCTTTGTACCCAACTAATGAAAACCAGGCTTGCTTCATCCTGTGTCTTAGCCATGCACCATCTAGTTGAAGCTGTATGCCATTGGATTACTTGAAGTGTGGTGCTGATGAGTTGAATGTGAATAGCTATAGTGGTAGCAGTGTGACAACTTGACTTCAGATTGTCAATGCTTAAAGGGGGGAAATTAATGCTTTTCCTCTTCACTGTTTTCATGGAAGTCTTTTGAGTCTGGTATCAGACTGCCCTGTATTGTTGCCTGTTGCATGGTCTAGTAGAGACAACACCCTTTCAATTTCTCTTGGAAATAGAGGGGGTGGGCTTTGTGCTTGATGTTGCTGAGGTTGGCCAATTTCAACATGATACATGCGTGATTAGCTATTGGCTAGCTCAAGGGTACAGAGCCTGTCCATGCCAGACTTTCACTTAACAGTTGCCTGCAAGGTTGTTTTGGTTTATTTTCCTTGACTACTTACTAGCAAACAGTTGTAGTAACTGAGATGACAAGTGAGGTATTAATCTAGCCTCCAGAGATGGCCTATTACAGCTGTAGTTTGACTTAGCTGTACACTTATTATTGGTCAGAAGCATTGTAAGTGACGTGGATAATGTCTCCAGATTATTTGGAGCCTGTAGAAGAACTGACTAATCAATATGTTTAAGTGCACATACTGTCTGGGGCAACTTTGCATAATAACTAGAGTTCTTGACCCACATGTTGAGCAAGCTGTAAGATCCAGCTATGCTTATGACATAATTGTGCCCCTGCCAACATGCTATGCAGTCATCCAAGCTCTTGGAGGACCACCTTGCCTCACCCTTGTATTGGTCTAGGCAAATGCCAGAAGGGCAGCCTGGGAGTTGCACAGCATCTCTGTTCTTTGGCCTTTTCTCTACAAAGACTGGGTGGGAATGTTCTTGAAAGAAATCTGTATAAGAGACCATGGCCTGACAGACCCACAGTACCCAATACTAGACAAGACCAAGCATGGTGGGAGACGGGGGAATCTAATATGTAACCTTACTTCTCCTAAGGTATTGATTTTGCTACTCGCAAGATAGCAAAAATGCTGAAGCCACAGAAAACAATTGAACAGGATGGGGACTCATTCACAATCCGCACCACTAGCACTTTCCGAAATTACTTGGTCCAGTTCAAAGTTGGAGAGGAGTTTGAAGAAGACAATAAAGGTCTGGATGGCAGAAAATGCAAGGTAAGAGGGCAGCAGGACAAACCATTTGGCATGCTTTACAAGGTAGCATTAATAGAGCGCTTGAGTCTGCCTGGTCATAAAAAGACAGTGGGCTTGGTACAAAACTGTCAAATCTGACTTGGTTTTAACTAATCCTGATTCCCTTCAAACATTGCCAGGACCTGCCCAGACAAATAACAAAGCATGTTGTAAGGGTTGGGTTCTTCTCTGAACAGGAAACACTGGTATCCAAAAGAGGTGCCTGTTTACTTGGGCATGGTGGGGGACCCCTTTTCTTGGTGAACACTTAAAAATAGTACCAACTCCAAGGGTTGCATAGAGGTTTGGTGTAGAGGTGTTTAAAGGGTGTGTTTTTTGTGGACCCCTTGTGTGCATGTCCTTGCCTTTGCTCCCTCTTTTATATTAACCTCTGCCTTTCAGTGATTGGGGGTAGGAGCTGACTCTGGTAGCCAGATCCAGACAGTTGAGGGGCCATATCTGGCCCCCAAGCCTGAGGATCCCTGGTATAAAATATTAGTTGTGTGAGGAAGGAACTTCATCCTATAAGCTAGGAGTTACCACTCGGGAAAGGGATCTGGGAGCAATTGTGGACAACACACTGAAATCCTCAGTCCAGTGTGCAGCAGCAGTCAAAGTAAACCGAATGTTAAGAGTTGTTTGCAAAGGGATAGAGGAAAAAACCTGTCTCTTATACACATCTAGATGTGTATAAGAGACAACAGCTGCATCCCCTGAATTCCCCAACAACTGCATTCCCTGCTACTTGTAGGTACTGCCCTGGCTGCTGAGCCCAAGGGACAGGGTAGGAGGGGCATGGATTTCCTCTGGTTCCTCTGCCTGCCTCTAGGAACCCACCCAGGGGCTGTTTCTCCATTCATGTTTTTAAGTCACCGCTAGCAACACCAACAGTAGGCAACTGGCCCAGGAGTGGTAGGAGTCACCACCAATGTCAAAGGGAGGGAGCTGGCATGGAGCCCAGGTGCTGCAGGGAGCTGGCCCAGGGCCTGGCAGTGTGCGAGGGGAAGTTCAGTCTTTTGCACCAGGGCCCATTCTGACCTAATTATGCAATATGTTCCTAGACGTGCCCATACACACAACACTGCAGCCCATAGAGTCATGTTCAGTTCTCTAGTTAAGCTATGCTGCTTCCTGGCTTTTATTTATACACCCAACATTTTTAATGGTGAAAGCTCACTTCATAATAGGAAAATATACAATATGGTCAAACCCAGAAAATGTTATGTAATAGAGACAAGGATTTCGGTCTTCCTCATTCTCCTCTCACACTCAGTTGCTACTTGCCTGGCCTCTCCTGTTTTCCTTCCTACACAGAAAGAGTTACTTATACAGAATTTTGCTTTCTCTTGCTAATGGAAAACATATAGTCTGGTCACCCAAAGAGAAAGGATTCCTTGCACTCGGCCCTATTTCTGTGAGTTGTACACAGAATCCCCCCTTTTTTTTCAACTCCTAATTTCCTACATTTTCAAGAATGACATTTGATGGAGCACTAGGGGGATGAATTAATTGTTCAGCAGGTAAAAGCACATACAGTTGCTGTGCTGTGGGCCTTTCTCTTCACATAGTTTGCTCTTATCATAGGTAACTCATGGGGGGGCACATCCCCCCCAGGGTTGCCACCCACGTTTGGTTTTTTTTTACCTGACACTTCCATTTTGACCTATGAGAGTGTCAGGTAAAAATCCACCATGGGTGGCAAGGCAACCCTAATCCCCCCACACACACACACACAATTTTCAGATTCCCTATAGACCCCCCCCCCCCCCC
>QEPC01009251.1:6312398-6325338 GCA_003113815.1 Sphenodon punctatus
CCCCCCCCCCCCCCTATTCTTCAGTCCTCATTCCTGTGCCTCCTCCCCCACTATTCAGTCCCAGGTCGCCTATGCTCAGTATTATGTAAATAACTAAAGTGCAAGGTCAGGAAACAAATCGGCAAATAAAGCATGTATTGTATTCACCCTGAAGACTGGCAATACATGTGGTTCCCACTTTGTTTGGGATACATTTAACAACAATTAATTCAGAGAACAGGCCAGGCAGCAGGCCTCAAACCACTTCTCCAGCGTAGTCCCACTACAGCCAAACTCAAGAGCAGCGATTTTTACATCACAGGTTCCCAAACTGCAGGCTGGGGCCATAGGATTATAATTAACCCCGTCAATATTGGGCCATGTAGTCAAAAATGTTGGGAACCACTTCTTTGTGCGATCAAGACAGAGCAAGCACAGCAACTGGGAATTTTGTCTCCCAGTCGCCTGCTTTAACCGCTAGACAAGTTGCCTTTTACTCCTGTGTAGACATCACCAAAGGGGCTAGTTTAATTCTTCCACTATTCAGAAGAACCAGCGGTTTTTATTTAAGTGATCTTTACCAATAAACCAATGGGAGATGACGACCCACTGTCTTCAGTGAAAGGAAAATGCCCCCTGAAAAGCCCATGTTACAAAAGCCCAAATGATACACTGCATATAGGGATCAGTCCTACGTGTTTGCAATTGCATTAGTGAGGGAAGAATTCTTGACAGTTCTCCCCTTGACGTCAGGAGAGCCAAGATTTCACTCAAAGGAGCTAATTTCCCCCCAGTAATACAGGTGTCAGCTGCTGGGCAGCACGGTTCTCGCTCTAGCAGTTAGCACTTCTGTGAGTCCTATTCACTTCAGTGGGACCCGAGCACTAACTGCTAAAAAACACACGGGGTTTCACTGGAGGGTCGTGCTCAAAACAGCCTTGCAGTGATACACCTGCCTTAACCCCACTTATTTCAGACGTTCACTCATGAAGTTCCCCTCGCTTCAAAACTGGGAGGCAGGGTAGAATCCTGACTCTGTTTAAATTCACGGGACTTTTGTCCTTCAGTTGAGTCAGGATTTCATCCCAAACCGGGAAGAAGTTAAAGCGCCCTCCTTTCCCCTCCACTCCTCCAGTGACTCATGGACAAGTAACTTTTGCTCCACACAAAGATGTCAGACAGGGTGAACTTTCCCCTCCGATCTGATCTCCAGCTGATTCGATGCGAACCTTATTGACTAGCCAGGAAGGAACACGTCCCGACACGCACTCAGACCCACAGCTGTAACCACTCCCCCAAGCCCCTCATATAGAGCCTGCCGATAAGCGTTTCCTTCGTTTCTTCCTTCCTTGTGGCGACTCAGTGGTTTCTGCTCACTTGTTCCTGTCACCGACCTAACCATGCCGGCGAATTTCAGCGGTATCTGGAACCTCACCACCAGTGACAACTTCGAAGGCTACATGCTGGCGTTAGGTAGGTAAAAGCTAGGTCTGTGAAGGAGACCACATCTCTCTCCCCCTGCCCCCGCCGCCTTAGTGTACTGACTGAGTTGGATATGCTGTAACTAACTGGTAACTTATTAGCTGCTGCTGCTTCTCCCTGTTGTTGATTGCTGCCTTTCTAAAAGGAGTCGCCTGTGTAGCATGTATTAGCCTATCGTATGCTGGTGAAAAAGAGCTTTGAATAGGAAGGAAGTGAGAAGTAATTCTTTATCCAAAAGCAGCCCCAAGAGACTGTCCTGAGCCCGTGCACTATGGATGCGAAGGACCTGAGAGGAGTCTTGTTCCTCTGTTTTTCACTTACTGTTTCTAGATGCTTAATGGGGCGTTCAGCTCTACCCACCATAAAAAGAATTAGGTAATCTGTCGGGTAACTTGTAAAATAGCTTTTGCTGTTACACTTACCAGAAGCTATGTGTGTTCACCCTTCCTCTTAAATCCTTCATCCTTTGGGATGTTTTGAGGGGGAAAATGCATTAGTAGTAATGGTGAGACAAAAGGCAAGAAGGTGTGGGTGCTGCAGTACTTCTATAGTGATTGAGATCCCTTAACGTCTGTGGAAACATGCTGATTGGTCTCTGCTGTTGATTTGAAAAAACTTGGTTATTGACGATCTTTTCAAAGCCTTGCCCTCTTATCTATTGCTGTGTTCAACTAGGCTGAAAGACTTTGGTTTTCTTAATCTGTTGCAGAGATCTCCCTTATGTAGATGTAGTAGTAACATGCATCTAGAGCAGAGATAGGGCAATCTCTAGCCCAAATAGGTCCACTGACCCTTGTCTTCCATTTCCTAGCTCTGACCTGTGGATCCAGTCCCTAACCTCAAGCACTGAAAGATTGGAGGGAGGGAGCAAGGAGAGCATGCACAAGGACAGAGTATTAATCCATCCATTTCCTTCTCTCCCATCTGAAACACACTCCTGTCCCCAACTCCATCTGCCCCATGGAGCTTGTATTGATTTTTGAAAGTGGCCTACAAGAAAAAGGTTCCCCACACTTCTTGTGGAGCCTCTTACTCCACAAGTACTTGCATAAATCTCCCAGACTTTTTTTTTTAAATAAAAAACTCCAACATGCATATGGGTATGTTGCAGGGGATCAAGGTAAACTAAAGACCCTCTCACTTGGATACTTACTATAAAACACAGTACAATAAAGTAGCCTGCATCAAAGTTGCTGGAAGATATCTGCTATAGATTGAGCAATAATAAAGTTCTTTGCTTGGGTCTCGAATAGCTGGGAAACAGAGACCCACTCTGCTCTTGAATAGGGAAATGACCACAGCTGGTATGGTCTGTCTTGCTTTAAGATAGTTTGAAATCAATGTCAGACAATCATAGCTACTGCTGTCAACTGTACGTTGTCCATGTGAGCTGAAGGTCTGCCAATCAGATATGTTGGAGAGTAGACACTACTTCACCATATCAGTGTCAGAGGCTGTATTGGTTATGACACTAACAAGAAGGAGCAGCAGAGTTCATGGTAGCAACTTCCTCTTTCTCCCCTTCATCCCCCAAGAAAGAAGACTTTGGGTGGGGTTGTAAATTTGACTTAAGTAATCTCCTACTTTGGTAGAGCTATTCTGAAATAGCTTGCATTTCCTCATAGTTCCAGAAAACTGCTGTGGCACAAACTTTGCCCCAGCCTTAGAAGTTTGAGATTTTAGAGTTACCACTTGGCTATATCCTTTCTTTGTCCTTGTAGTAGTAGTAATATTTCTACAGTGCCCCACTGCCAGGTGGTGCTCAGAGTGCTTTAGAACGCCATGAGCGAGAATTCAGTTGAGAGAAGACTTAGTTAAAACAAATCTGTATAAAACAACTTAACGAGGCAGGAAGAACACATTAAGGGGAACCAGCAGCAGATCCTAAAAGTACCTAGAAAACAAACTTAATTCTCAGGTGCGTTAAAGGTGAGGTGGGAGGAACTAAGATGGACATCTGGAGAGAGAGCAAGTTTTGCATGGAGGAGCCTGTTGCAGCAAAGGCCTGGGTCGTCTGCAACTTGGGACACAATGGTGGGGTCCCCAAACAGTGTGTGGCTTCAAGCGCTGATACTCATCAGCGTGATGCTCGAAGGAGCACGTCTTGAATAATAGCCATGGACTACTTTCATGGCCTCGACAACAGTGCAGTTTTAAGCTCAAGCTACTGCTCTACAGGCAGCCAATGTAGGGCAGGTATAATGTGATCAACGCTGTCCAAACCAATAAGCAGTTGTGCTGCTGCATTCTGAAAAAGCTGCAGCACAAGTAATGGAGAAGCACTGCTGGAAGCTCATGGAAGAGGTAATTACAATTGTACTACACCTCAAGCCAGAGGGAGGAGAAATTTAGACCTTTGTTCCACTTCTCTTTTCCCTGCCCCCCTGTTTACCTGTTAAAAATTGGAATGTGTGGGAGTCAAGAGGAAAAGGTGAGATGAGCAATGCATGGCACAAGGAGCCATGGTGAAGCAACTTGGATAAGAACATGTTGGGATACCACTGGCTTGGCACAAAGGTTAAGTCTCTATAGGTGACTTGCAACTCCACAAACTGCCATAACTTAGCTGCTGTATATGCAGACCGACACTAATCTTACTGCTATAAGATAACTAGAGTACAAAATGAGATGGCATGCAGAAATGATTAGCTCCTTTGTACCCAACTAATGAAAACCAGGCTTGCTTCATCCTGTGTCTTAGCCATGCACCATCTAGTTGAAGCTGTATGCCATTGGATTACTTGAAGTGTGGTGCTGATGAGTTGAATGTGAATAGCTATAGTGGTAGCAGTGTGACAACTTGACTTCAGATTGTCAATGCTTAAAGGGGGGAAATTAATGCTTTTCCTCTTCACTGTTTTCATGGAAGTCTTTTGAGTCTGGTATCAGACTGCCCTGTATTGTTGCCTGTTGCATGGTCTAGTAGAGACAACACCCTTTCAATTTCTCTTGGAAATAGAGGGGGTGGGCTTTGTGCTTGATGTTGCTGAGGTTGGCCAATTTCAACATGATACATGCGTGATTAGCTATTGGCTAGCTCAAGGGTACAGAGCCTGTCCATGCCAGACTTTCACTTAACAGTTGCCTGCAAGGTTGTTTTGGTTTATTTTCCTTGACTACTTACTAGCAAACAGTTGTAGTAACTGAGATGACAAGTGAGGTATTAATCTAGCCTCCAGAGATGGCCTATTACAGCTGTAGTTTGACTTAGCTGTACACTTATTATTGGTCAGAAGCATTGTAAGTGACGTGGATAATGTCTCCAGATTATTTGGAGCCTGTAGAAGAACTGACTAATCAATATGTTTAAGTGCACATACTGTCTGGGGCAACTTTGCATAATAACTAGAGTTCTTGACCCACATGTTGAGCAAGCTGTAAGATCCAGCTATGCTTATGACAGAATTGTGCCCCTGCCAACATGCTATGCAGTCATCCAAGCTCTTGGAGGACCACCTTGCCTCACCCTTGTATTGGTCTAGGCAAATGCCAGAAGGGCAGCCTGGGAGTTGCACAGCATCTCTGTTCTTTGGCCTTTTCTCTACAAAGACTGGGTGGGAATGTTCTTGAAAGAAATCTGTATAAGAGACCATGGCCTGACAGACCCACAGTACCCAATACTAGACAAGACCAAGCATGGTGGGAGACGGGGGAATCTAATATGTAACCTTACTTCTCCTAAGGTATTGATTTTGCTACTCGCAAGATAGCAAAAATGCTGAAGCCACAGAAAACAATTGAACAGGATGGGGACTCATTCACAATCCGCACCACTAGCACTTTCCGAAATTACTTGGTCCAGTTCAAAGTTGGAGAGGAGTTTGAAGAAGACAATAAAGGTCTGGATGGCAGAAAATGCAAGGTAAGAGGGCAGCAGGACAAACCATTTGGCATGCTTTACAAGGTAGCATTAATAGAGCGCTTGAGTCTGCCTGGTCATAAAAAGACAGTGGGCTTGGTACAAAACTGTCAAATCTGACTTGGTTTTAACTAATCCTGATTCCCTTCAAACATTGCCAGGACCTGCCCAGACAAATAACAAAGCATGTTGTAAGGGTTGGGTTCTTCTCTGAACAGGAAACACTGGTATCCAAAAGAGGTGCCTGTTTACTTGGGCATGGTGGGGGACCCCTTTTCTTGGTGAACACTTAAAAATAGTACCAACTCCAAGGGTTGCATAGAGGTTTGGTGTAGAGGTGTTTAAAGGGTGTGTTTTTTGTGGACCCCTTGTGTGCATGTCCTTGCCTTTGCTCCCTCTTTTATATTAACCTCTGCCTTTCAGTGATTGGGGGTAGGAGCTGACTCTGGTAGCCAGATCCAGACAGTTGAGGGGCCATATCTGGCCCCCAAGCCTGAGGATCCCTGGTATAAAATATTAGTTGTGTGAGGAAGGAACTTCATCCTATAAGCTAGGAGTTACCACTCGGGAAAGGGATCTGGGAGCAATTGTGGACAACACACTGAAATCCTCAGTCCAGTGTGCAGCAGCAGTCAAAGTAAACCGAATGTTAAGAGTTGTTTGCAAAGGGATAGAGGAAAAAACTGAGGATGTCATAATGCCTCTATACAAATCAATGGTGTGACTACACCTGGAATATTGTGTGCTGTTCTGGCCACCCCATCTCAAAAAAGACATAACTGAAGTAGAAAAGGTACAGAGAAGGGCAACGAGAATGATATAGGGTATGGAACGGCTTGTGTACAAAGAGGCTTGACAAGCTGGGTCTCTTCTGCTTGGAGAAGAGAAGACTGAGAGGGGACATGATAGAGGTTTATAAAATCTTACTGGTGTGGAACGAGTAGATAGGGAATGGCTAGTTCTAATACTATTTGAGAGGGTAAATAGGGGACACTAGATGAAACTAGCTGCTGACCAATTAAAAAATAAAATAAAAGTACTTTTTCACTCAATGCGTAAGTAACTTATGGAATCGGTTACCAGAGGACATTGTCAAGGCCAGTAGAATAGCTGGGTTAAAAAAGGACTGGATAAGTTCTTGGAGAGTAGGTCCATTAATGGCTATTAACCAAGTAGCTTCCAGGATGAACTTACTGCTGGGAGTGAACAATGGGGAATGGATTGCCCATTGTAACTGTTGGTTCTTCTCCCACGTGATGGAGATCGGCCACGGTCGGAGGACAGGTTGCTGGGCTTGATGGACCATTGGTCTGACTCAGTATGGCGGCACTAATGTTCTTATGTGGAAAGGTGCATTAGCGGTGATGGAAGAATGTAAAGACTTGTATATATTTCTCCAAATGCAGAGTGTGGTTTCGTGGGACAATGACAAACTAGTGTGTGTCCAGACTGGAGAGAAGAGGAACCGAGGCTGGACCAACTGGATTGAAGGAGATGAGCTCTACCTGGTACCTAATTTTAATGGTCCATATTTTAAATCTAATCTAGTGTTAAGGCTTTATAGAGCCTCTGCTGTTGTGGCTTGAAACTAGTTGTTCATGTAGTTAGTTGACTTGAACTTCTTCTGGTACTCTTAGCCAAGCTAGCTGTGATCTTCAGCTACCGATGACTTATTGGCAGCAAAGGGATAAACTAATAGCTGCAATAAAGTATAAATTACTTCCCTCTGAAGAGGATTGCAATGCAGGTTTCATGTGCATTATTCTTCCTTGGCAGGAGATCCGCTGTGAGGACCAAGTATGCAACCAAGTCTACAAGAAAGCTTGACTTCTTCTTCCACCCCAGGAGACGTGTATTAAAAGCAGTTACAGAGCAAAGCTTGTGGACAATCATGCATGGGATGTGTATACTGCACCCACAGATGCAAACTCAAGAAAATCCTATGGTGAATAAACAGCAAGCAGCTGTCAAGAGCCTACTTTACTGCTTTTTGCTGAGCAATCTGGTATCCAGATAGAAGTTTTGACTGCTGTTTACTAGTGTTCTCAACTTGGGTCTGTCTAATAAATATACTGATAATAGTTGGGTCTCTTTTTGATGTGGGAGGGAGATCTTGGCTTCCGACCTAGTCCTCCCACTGACAAACTAAAACCTGTCTCCTAGATAATTAAAAGGCTAATACAGGTGTTGGTAACAATTTCCTCAAGGTCTGAGAACTCTGGGCCCTTTCCTATTTCATATCATTTAACCAAATATGAAGGGTCTGGGCAAGTAGCTAACAAGCTTTCAGGAATATCTTGAAGTGTAAACTACTATGACTTGGGGGGGGGGGAGAGAGGAACTGAACCAAATAGTAGTGACTCTTAGAGTCCTAGTACTATAAGCAAGTTAAATCTGGGAGTGAGACTAAAATGTAAACTTAATTGCAGGATTGGCATGACTTGAATTTCTTGTCTGGCACCAGATTGCATGCACCATTTGGAATTAGTTTAAGAAGCTCCTGCTTCAGAGCAACCACAGCCATGAACAAAATGCTGCTGCAGTAGCCTGGGCTGTGAGGGGAAGGGTTGTGAGGGGAAGGGTATCTGTGATGGTAGATGACTTCTGTTTCTTGGTGGCATGCAATTCAAAAGGTAATTGAGGTGGCAGAAGGAATGTACAGGTAAGATGGAAGCAAACACCTGTTTCTGGAAAGTCATGACTCCTATTCTGGGGGACGTGAACTAATCCACAGAACCAACATCCAGATGAAACATGCTTCTCAATGGGGAGTAAGCACTCGATGTTGGAAAACAAAAGGCTGTGAAGGTACAGCTCTGGCATAGAAAAGTTACTTTGATTAAAAGGCTCTCTGGATGGAATATCTGCTGGATAAGGGAGTAACCTGATCAGAGCAGCTTCCTGTGGAGCAGCATGTTTATATGGATAACCATGAGAGCAAGGACCACTGGCTTGTGTGAATCTGACCAAGCACTTAAACCTTTTCACTCCTGCTTTCCTTGGTCTTTCTACCACTTAAACGAATAGTGGATTACTGATTGAGAGGCTGATCTGAAGCCCTGTGTGCTGCATACATGTGCAGTTTGCAGAGAGCATATGCAATCCCTATACTTCCGCCCGCCCCCCCAAACTAGGATGTGTGCAGGGCTTTAGGATCAGCCCCTATGTCTCAAAGTATTGACTTCACTAACCAGAACTAGGCATTTTTTTTTTACTTCCTTGCTTCATACATGGGAGTGGTGTGATTTCAGATACACTTGGGACCAACTTTTCTCAAGCTAGTAAGTAATGGGGGAGAGTTTCCATTATGTCTACCACCAAAAGCACTTTCTGTGCTTGAACAAGCTCAATAGGGATGTTTTTGTAGATCTGCAGAGTTCAGATGACATGTGAGTTGCATTAGAAATTAACTTTGGCCAAATCCTGGATACTAATCTTCCAGTAGCATTTTTGCAGCAATCTGGTATTGCCTTCATTAATTTCACTTGATCATGCTACTGCAATGTAGAAAGAATCCTCTGAAAGAAGAAAATGGGCAGGTTTGGACTATTCAACAGGGACAGCTATGGTTCACATGACGTAGGAGCTCTAGACTATTTATGTAGCTCCAACAATGTACCAGTCACACTACAGTTACTAACTAGCAAGATGTCCTTACTCAGAGGCTTGTAATCTAGGAAAGAAAAGGGAGAGATGCGTTGAGACCTAATTAACAGCTCAGGCTTTCATTTCTGTAGCAATGTAAAGCCAGAAAAGAATTGAGCTTATTCTGGCTTCTCAACAGGATTGATAACTAAAGTCCTGATGCTCAAAGCACTTGAGCTGGTGGTGATTTGAGAAGCACTCTGCAGGAGTAAGTGCATTGAGATTTGTTACCTTAACTGCAAGTATCCCAAAAGCTGTTGTGACTAAAACCCCATTTCTTTCCACTTTGCTATAAAGAACTCAGTGGAGGTATTGTTCCATATGCAGGATTGTTACTGCTAGTGGACAAAAGGGCAGGTCTCTCTCCCATTACCTAGGAGATAGAAAAAGGCTGGTTGTTGTGTTGGCCCCAAATATAACTACTGAAGACAAAGCAATTAAGTTCTTATTGGGCTTACTAAAGCAAGACAGAGCACAGCTGCTGGTGCTTGACTCATGCTGACATCAGCCAATTGCACCATAGACTGGCTGTGGTGTGACTAGCATGGGGGCAAGAGAAACTCTCATCTCTACTACCATAGTGTTTGCAAAGTCTTATCCGGCTGAGTGGATTTAGGCAGTGAACAGTTTGGTAAAGGCAGGCTGCCTCTGCCCAGAGGTTGTCATCTGCTGCTCACTGTGAAGAATTTCACTTATTTGCAGACAATCACTTGTGTTCACCAGAACCTGGGGGTTGCTAGCTTGATGGCAGGCAGCTTTATTTACTTATTTATTTGTGCACTCTTTACCCTGCCCTGATCAGTACAAGTGATGGTTTGAGGCAGTAGAGGCTCAGCCTTGTCCTGTTTGATTGGACCAGTTTTGGTTGGTGTCCCCCTTGGAGGTGGGGGGATGTGCCTGGAGCAATGTTGAGAACTACTTTAAATTAGATTCATGTCTGTTCTGGCTGGTAAAAGCCAGCCAGAAGAGACCCTGACCTTTTTGACTGGGGTTGTCAATGCCTCCCTATGGGAGGTCAGGGTACAAGATGCCCTTTAAAATGGCAGTTGCCTGGACCCTGCTCAAAAAATAGCCTGATGCAGATTCTTTGGACAGCTATTACCCAGTTGCTAACCTCTCGCTTTAGGGAAGGTTATTGAACCTTTTGGTGGCCTTTGATACAGTTGATCATGAGGTGGTGGTGATACTGTGGGACCTAGCCTGGATTTGCAGGATGGCTATTGAGTGGTTGAGCTCAGTCCTGTTGGAGAGGTTCCAGTAGGTGATGGATAATAGTTAGTCATCTTGCCCCCTCTCCCAATGAGGTCCTGCAGGGTGGCATCTTGTCTCCCCTTCTGTTCAATATTTAGCTAAGGCCACTGGGCAAGATCATGCATAGACTTGAGGTGTGCTGCCTGCTTATATTTCTTGTGTGCTCATTCAGCCCCCACTCACAGGCTTAGCATGACCAGCCTAACAGGCAGGCATTCTTCCCCACCATGCTCCACCCACCACCACCTCCCTCCTTTGGTATTCTGCTCCCTACTGGGACACTCAGAAGTAGCAAACAATGGGAAGAAGCCACCTCAGCTGTCTGTTTCTTCTGAGCTATGATTCCAGGGGCAGTCCAGCGCCTGCTATCCCTGCCTACCCCTAGAGTTTCATACTTGGGTTTATACCTGCAAGCACTTGGTGACTGGAACTAATCTTTTGCTATGCAAATGTAGAGTTTAACGAGCAGATTTCATACTTGGAGCATCTATAGTGAAAATTGAAATCAAAAGCAATTGGTCTCTGTATGTTGTCACTCAGTTTATTGCATCCACAGCTCTGTGATGTATGGGTAGGAAGCTGCACATGGTCTTATTGTGGTCTCTCAGCAGTTGGTGTTGGAAATTCCTGTTTCCATAAAGCCAGTCTACAGAGTTCAAAGATGCTGGCACTACAGTCATGGCAATGCATGCAGAGAATTTCCATGCACTCACTATTGTGTGCCAGGCCTCCCTTTCTGTTGAATGGAACTTGTGACCGGTTTAACAGATTCAAGCCTACAGGTGTCACTGACTTGATGGGGTGTTGTGTAAGAGAAAGGCACTTGCTTTGTGAACAGGATGGTGGACATGCCATACCCCAGAGGCTGGTTCTGCTTCAGCACCATGCCGTTGCTTACCTGTGCCATCGATGGACCACCTCTCACAGAGACTGAAGCCTGAGAGGGGCACAGAATGCTAGCTGAGATGTACCTGTTGGCTACCAAATACAATTCTCCCCCCCCCCCTTT
Source organism: Sphenodon punctatus (assembly GCA_003113815.1). Lineage (NCBI taxonomy): Eukaryota > Metazoa > Chordata > Lepidosauria > Sphenodontia > Sphenodontidae > Sphenodon > Sphenodon punctatus. Next base: position 6,323,624 of record QEPC01009251.1, read on the forward strand.
TTTTTTTTTTTTTTAAACCTGACATTCCCATAAGCCAAAATTAGTGTCAGGTAAAAAAAATTAAAAATCGCTGGTTGCCACCGCTTCTGCCAACAGTAGGATTTCCATCAATGATGGCATGTGTAGTCTATTCCCACCAAGAGGATTTCCTAGGTGAAAGAGAAAAGCATGGACTGGTGGGAGAATGTGCTGTGCTCCCGGGGGAGATGCTGAGTGGATCTCTAAATTCAGGATGCCCTATCGCCTTGTTTGCATGTAGCTGAGACCCTTGGACTTTAACAGGAGAAACAAAGCGTGGTGATGTAGTTGCCCGTCCCAGTTGAGAAGCGTGTTTCCATTGCCATCAGGAAGCCTGCCACTCCTGCTGCTCTCACCCAGCAACTTGCTGTTGGGAATGCCATGGTTGGCCCCATATTAGTGGAAGCTTGTGCAGTAGCTGTGGACATGCTGCTGGGCTGTGTGGTGCAGCTGGCTGAATCCATGGAGTTAATGCAGGGTTTTTGGCAGAAGGGGTGTTCTAGCTGTATAGAAGCAACAGAGGGGAGATATTTCACCATCTACATCTACCCACCACAGAGTACAGACCACTACTTGAACCAGAAGGTGCTTTCTTTTCCTTTTTTCCCCCCTCCATGGTTCTTTTAGGCTGTAGTGAACCATGGTGCTTGTCTTGTGGATGTGTGAGTGGGTGGTTGGGGAAGTACCACCGTGGCCACATCTTCCATCAGTCTTCCTCCTCTTGGCAGCATGTACACAGGAGAATTTGGACTGTCTCCTGAAACATGCATTGAGGGTGTTCATGTGGCTAATTGTTCCCACCGACCACACCTACTCACTGAAAGCGTGACTTACAAAGGCAGACAGTGTTGCCTACACCCAGAGCAAAGGTACTTCAAGCAGCAGTTCAGTACTACATCCTCTGTTGAGAGAGCTTTTGGCCTTAAAGCAGTGTTGAAAACCAATTGCAACCAGAGTTGATTTCCCACTGGAGACTGCACTACTACTGCCTGGGTTCTCCAGAACAGGACCAGTATGTTTGCAGTAGCAAATCCTTTGCCAATTAGTTCTGACAAACCACTGCCCCTGTTCTATGATCTCTTGAGCTAGCATATCAACTACAATGTTCACCCCAACACCTACCAGCAGTGGCATATTCATTATTTTTAAAAATAACAATAAAGCATTTCAAAATGTATCTGTTTGTGACTGTTTTCTTCTGTAACAAGTGGCCTGCCTTCTCCTTTGTCCGGATCCTGTCACTGCAGCTGCATTGCCTGGTACGCACACTTTCCTAGTATGGTTCCTATCACCCTTGCCTTAGCACTTGGGTGGTGGCTTTTCCCTGGGGGTCCTAATTACCCTTCCTTTAGCATCTTGCCAGTGGCCTTTCACTGTGAATTTCCTATTGTCATTCCAACAGTAGCAGAGTACTGGGTTGGCCATGGCATTTTCCATTGTCACTCCTTACCCAAACATCCTTCAACCCCTCTGCTTCTTAAAAACATTCCTCCTTTAAGAAGCAAGTGCACAACTCAAGGTTTAGGAGAAATGAACAAACTTTATTAAGTGTTGTAAAAGCCACCTGTCCAATTATGAAGTCACAGTGGGTGGGTGGGTATGTCACTGAAGGGGAGGGGAAGTGATTACATTGCTGCGGCAGCTCCTAGAGCAGTTGCCATGGTGGTGGGATCCCAGCGTGGTTTGACTCTCTTTCC
>QEPC01009252.1:4442-45023 GCA_003113815.1 Sphenodon punctatus
CATAATGAGGTTCCTGGTCCATAATGGTGAAGAGACCATTGTTAGCCCAACAGCTGACAAAGAGAACCTTGAAAAATGATTTATTTATTTTTTAAAGAAGCTTTGCCTTTGCTCCAGTAATGCTAAAGGAAAGTCTCAAAGCATAAAATGTTACAGTTAACCCACAAGCTTGCATGCACTTCCCCAACACAGGTTTTAGATCCTTCCCAGAAATCTTTGCTCCCAGGAAACTGTAGCTTGAGAGGCATCACAGCATGCTCCATAAGGTTGTTCAGGTCAGGTTCTGTTCTACAAGCTTAGAGACAGACTTCCAGAGTTAAGAGCTCTTTAGTCAATGCCATGCCACTAGCCAGGCCTGTTCTTTTAAAATTTGGGGCCTGTCGGCATGAGTGTCTTTGCTGATTGCAGTTGCTGTGAGAACTGAAGACACCTCTCTGCATTTTAAGATGATGGGCAGAAACTGCAAATATTTAACCTGTGTATTTCTTCCCCTATACAATCCAACTTAAAAACTTCTCTCTCTTTTTCATATCCAGGATTATGCCTCTTCCACCTCCCTATGCGTTGCAGCTACCCAGAACTATTAAAAAGTTGCACCAGTGCAAGGTAGCTTTCTGCCCACCTTACCTCAGTGGTGGACCCCTTCAGCATAGAGTTCTTGGAAGTCCCCATCCCTAATTAATGCGTAGCTATTTGAGTTGCTGACCTCTAATGGCTCCTCATGAAAGTTGAGGGACAGGACCTGGAAGCAGAGGGAGGTGGGACAGGTCATACTTGCAGGTCAGGAGAGGGGGGCTATTTTCCCAGCAGTGAAGTAGTTCAAGGATTGGAGTTTCAAATGTCTGAAAATGTCTACAAACTCTCCCTCAGTCCTGGTACAATGACTAATGGAGGCATGTCTCAAATGCAGGTAACTGCTGTAGAATTCATGAGAACAGGCCAGTGTTCTAGCAGTTAATTTATTTGTTATTTATTCACATCTTTAACCCATCCTTCCCTTAAGGCTCAGGGCAAGTTACACTATATGAAAATATGTTAAAATATACACAAATAAAACCAGATAAAACTCCCCACATCCTAATATATTTAAAAACAGACAAATAAAACCAAGTGAATTAAAATAAATTCACCATCAATTCACACCTCTCCTACCTCTGCCTACCAAATGCCTGGCCATACAGAAAGGTCTTACATTTCCTCCAGAAGATGAGCAGGCTTGAGCTTAGATGAACCTCCAAGGGAAGGTGTTAGATAAGTGACCATGGTTACTTGTTGTTAAGTAATGAAGCTATGGATTGTAAGGTAGTAGATATATTATGGTTATGTACATGCATTTTGCTATATGTGTTGTAGGTGTAATTGTGTTTTAATTTCCCTGTTTTGGGGTTTTTATGTCTTGTGCATTTAAGTGGGGTTTTTTTAAACTGGTAAGTTTTTTGTTGTTAATTTCTTGTGTTTTTTTTCCTTGTTTGTTTGTTTAGTTTTTTGTTATGATGGTTGTTGACTTAAGTTTTGTTCTCATTGTATGTCATTGGCCAGAGGGTTTGACATGATGACAAACACTTTATCTTCACACCTAACAGCATCCCCTGCTCTGCTCAGCAGACCTGTCCCCTCAGTATCCCCCAAATAAACCCCTCCCCTCAGTACCCCCTTGTTCCTCAACCAAACCCCTCCATTTAGCGATCCCCACCCCTCCAAGCACCCCCTCATCCTGCACCCCAACCCTCAATACCCCTTGATGCCCGCACCTAACAGCATCCCCATCTCCCACAACCAGCTCTTTGAAGCACAAACCTCGATCCCCTAACCGAATCTCTCCCATCAGCAATCCCTGCTCCTCATACCACCTTTTCCCTCGTGTGTCCTCTGGGTTGTCCCACCAAATCACAGTTATCACACTTTAAGTGTCTACAGTTATATGGCTACTGACAGGTACTCCTAACTTCAGTGATCCCCACCCCTCCAAGCACCCCCAACCCTGCACCCCACCCCTCAGTAGCCCTTGCTCCACACACCCAAAAGCATCCCCTGCTCCCACCACCATACCTATCCCCTCAGTATCCCCCAACCAAACCCCTCCCCTCAGCAATCCCATCTCTTCATACCACCCATACCACCCATACCTCCTCATACCATTTCCCTTGTGCTCAGGATCGTCCCACTGAAGCACACTTATTGCTGACTGCTCAGAGCTTCAGCAGTCTGAAGCAGAAAGCCTTTATGATGTCACCAGGTGCTTAACTGATCAGCTGGTGACATAAGTGAAGCACAAAGCTGAAAACTCCATACGTATTGAACATGTGTGAACCAGCAGAACTGATTTTTGATCACTAATAACTCAGTTTGGGCTGCATCAATCAGTATCATATTTCAAAAACACTTGTTATTAATCTAATTCTCAAAGCCTGTGAAGTTTGGGGGNCCAGGTAAGAGGTTGTGTGTGCAGGGGGGCAGGGAACACAGTAGCGGGGCTGAGGACACAGAGGGGCATCAGAAGGCACAGGAGCAGCATCAGGGGGCACAGGAGAGGCATTGCTCCTGGTGCCCTCTGCTGCGCACTGCACCTGCACAGTTCCCTTTAGCCTGCCCATGACAGGCAGCCTCTGAAGATCAGAGAATGGCTGAAGGGAGCTGAGGCAAACCCCTCTCCATTCCATCAGGACCTGTGAAACTTTTGGTAGACTGAAAAGGGGTCTGCTGAAATTCCCAGAGATGCTGGCTGTTACAGGTGGGTGGAATACTTTCCCATCACGTGTTCTCCACATAAAAATGCTACGTACGGATACCCATTCTCTTCTCTTCTATATGACAGCATAGAGGGAGATATACATCAAGTGTGCATACATTTGTTGTATGTATAATCCACATCCATCCTGACATAACTTAAAAATCTCACTTTCTCCATTGGATAACATGGGAACTTCAAAATATCATCATAATTTACAAACTACAGAACAGATTTTCAAAATTCAGGAATGGACTACAATGCATCCTTAATTTTCTGATACCTCTACATGTCGACATGGATAACTTTAAACAAATTTTTATACATCAACAGAAAATGTCACAAAAGACAGAAAAAACAGTTCTGTCACCAAAATTCAAAGGTCCTATAATTCATCCATTTCTCAATCAATATGTTTGAAATTTGGACATCTTATAACCCTCACAGAAGTGGTCCTTACTTCCAAATCTCATGATAGTATAAATCATCTTGATTTCATAACAAGTAGAATGCTTTTGATTTTGACAGAGTGCAAAGCCTTAATTAAAGAGTCTCTCCCATGACTCTATAATTATCAGCACTCAAAAGCAGTGACATACAGTAAATCATAGGTAATACTCTTGTGAGCATCATTAGAGATGTAGGGTGTTAACATAAAAGATGCTGCTATGGTTCAGACAGATCTGACACACCTGGGTCAGTGTCAAACCCATGCATCTGTTCCGGATCTGCCAGATGTGGGCCCAGTTTCAGGCCCCAGCAGGGTTGGTGGCTGGACCAGAAATATGGACCTAGAATGAACTGGGCCCACAGTTTGGCCCCGCAAGCTGCCCAGGTGAACCAGAGCTAGGCGGGGGTTGCTATGGCAGTCAGCCATGGCTTCCTGTTATGGGCAGCCATGACTGCTCATCATGCCAGGGAGCAGGGAACCGGCCACAGCTTGACGGTAGAACCAACTGTCCACATGTCGCTCCCAGCCCCCCTCCTTGGCCAGGTCAGACCAGGGGAACATTTGGTTCCATCCCCTGACCTGACTCGGCTGGGGGTGGGTGGGTATGAGAGCAGCCATCCCACCCCATGTTTTTACCCAAAGTGATGCCCTTAAGCTAATTTTAAAATGTGTTTAATGTAGGTCTTAGACAAATTGCATATTTGTGAATATAAAATGCATATTTGGTCACATGACCAAATACCTGTATTATCTTCACTACACTTGCAAAATGTTCATATGTGTCTCTTCAGTTATTTGTCTGCTTTCATTGTTTTGTTTTTGGTTATTTTGTTTTGATACTTTGTTAACTTCAGTAGTGCTGTGTAATGCTACATATTACTAAAAGGTGCATAAGTAACACTACCAAAATTAATGAAACAACAAAAATTGAATAACCAAATAACCAAAGATAAATCAACCAAGTAAACAACATAACAGAAATATATGGTTCTGTTAAACAAAGCAGTAATTAAATATGCCGTATTATTGAATTCAGTATTCATTTTATTTAATTTGACCCAGGTTTAAGGACCCAAAATCAAAGCATTCACATAATTTCCGGACTGCATGGGAAGCACAGGCAGCACACCATGTGCTGGATTTCCCCATGGGTCAGGAATTGTCTCAAAGGAAGAGATCATCACACAACCTCAACCCATAGAGGAAGCTTTCATGGAACATGCTATGTGTGCTTCTCCTGGGGTTGGGAAGATTATCTGAGACTTTATTCTAGTGGTTCCCATGCTTTTTGCCTGAATGACCGCATTTCTATAATTCTATAACCCTAGACAGCAACAAAGATGCAAACTTTATCAATATCAGTGGGGTCTGATATTGTGACTCCATATTTTTGCCTCCCATATTTGTGACTCCACCCACATGTGGCATGAACCCACATGGGGTGCCAACCCATAGTTTGGAAACCTCTTCCATATTTTACCATCCTTTTTGAGAATACAGGAGACATGACTAAGGCTGCGCTCCAATCTGCAGTGGCGGTGGTGGCAGAGGGAGGGGCCAGGAAAGACATCACAGCGCGGAGGAACCGGCTGACAGGAAAAGAACCAGTGAGAACGGGGGTTTGCCGTGGCTTCTCTCACGCATTTCAGGGCAGGATTTTGTGCCCTGACATGTGCGAGAGAAGCCACAGCAGATCCCCGTTTGCACTGGTTCTTTTCCTGTCAGCCAGCTCTTCCGCACTGCCACGTCTTCCCTGGCTCCTCCCTCTGCCGCCACTGCCACTGCAGATGGGAACGCAGACTAAGGCTGAGATGAGAGCAAGTGTTCCAATTCCAGTGAGAAATACCAACCTTTCGGGAGTGCTTGTGAGTGTCCATTGGTTCTTCATCAGTTTCTGGTGATTCCATGCATCCATAATTTTTTTCCCAGCATTTTCATCACTTTCCAGGACTGTTTTGTCACTTTCTGGGCCTTTTTGTTTTATTTTGTTTTTGTTTGTCATTTCCCATCATTTTTTGGACTTTGTCAGTTTCCTAGAATTTGACAACAGTTTTACAGCAGATTTACAGTACTTTGGGGTCAATTTCCAGCACTTCCCTGGTGCTAAGCTGGCATGTTTTCAGCCCCACAGCCCCATTTGGTGCACATGGAGGACACACGGGACTTGAAGCTGTCCCATGGCAGCCCTGTTCAACTTGGGGAAAATAATGCAAAATGGGGAGAACAGCAGGAAAACCAGTAAATTTCTGTGTCACGTGAATCTCGGCAAATAGAATCTCAGCAGAAGCAGCACTTGCCATAATTTTTCATCTCAAGTCTAGATGTGACTACCAATACTTGTGTCATATCAAAGGAAAGGGACATTTTACTTTTTAAAATCAGCATAATTTCTTTTTCATAAATCCTTGCATTCTACACGGGCGGCATTATAAATTGTCCAGACAGATTTCCAGATACAAAGGAACTTCTATTATTTATTTATTTTTATGTCTAAAATCCTTTTAAAAATTCAAAAAATAGAAATGGGTTATACTTCCCACTGTCTATTGATTACCCTGAAACATCTTATTTGGGTAAGTACATTTCACATCCCACATTCAATTTTGGCAAATGAGCTTGTGTCCAGAAAGAGTGTGTAGCTACTGCTTTGGAATAAACTCAGCTATTATGGCACTTTCAGTTATTGGCATTTTGCTTACAAAACAGCTGATTAAAATCTTTGTTTCATTAATAAAATAAGCATCGATCCTATATGTGTGAACCCTCTTGTGAGACAAAGTGGTTTGAATGATACCTTTTATTGGGTGAACTGTGTTGGAAAGGAGTGTCTGTAGCTGTGGGGGAAGGGAGAGAGGCACATACATTCTGTCTGCTGGTGCTAGGAGCTCATTGGCTGAATCTCCCCCTTACAGGTACTTATCCAGGGGCTAGGGTGCCCTTTGGGCATCAGCCCTTGGGCGCCAGCCGAAGGGCGACACCAAAGGGTGTTGCCCATTGGTGGGGCCATTGGTGGGGCTGTGAGTGGGCGTGGGTGCCCCCTCCCGAAAAGAGGATTGTTGAAAGCACGGGAATGGATAAAAAGTGGCATAGAACTGAGGAATCCCCCTCATTGCAGACTACACCGCCTCAGAAGCATCTCAAGCTGTCGACAGGACGAGAACAGGTATCTAAGCCTATGTTGGCACCGCAAGATTTTGAGAACTTAAATGGGGCGAGGCTCTGTCTCTTATACACATCTAGATGTGTAGAGCCAGTTCCTACTAGAGAGTCTCAGGCCTCCAATGACAATAATGAATTGCTGATGGGCTCACCCATAACGGATGTACTCCTGGAAGACCCTCTTAAAATGCAATGCCATTTGATTTCCAAAACTATTGCTTTGTTGTTTGACAGTATAACGGAAATGAGTAGCTCATTATTAGCTTCTAGAGCTCAATTGCAGCAACTGTTGGGGAAACTCAATCAACTAGTAGAGGCTACAGATAGGAGATCTTTGACCCCGGAAGCCTCCACGTACAAAGAGGAGCCCACTACTGCACCTTCCAAAAGATCTTTTTTTCCAAGGAATGGTGTTAGCAGGTCTCACACCCCAGGGGCTGCCCCCTCTTCTTTCCAGGTAAATAACAACACGATTTGGCTGGAAGCTAGGGCAATATTGCGCAGACCCCTTCCTTGTTGGGACAATCAGGAGAATGTAGCCAGGAATTTGGCACGCTTGTTGAGATTTAAGCAATCTAAGATTGATATTACTCAAATATCTCATATTTATTCTGGAAGGAATCGAGTCTGCTTAAAGATTTTTTTTTCTACTTCCCACCTAACTGAGAAATTATTTTTGGCTAGGAAACATTTACTCCACAAAGGGGTGTCTATTGACAGAGTATTCAAAAAGGACCCCCAAGCATCGAATACTCTGGGCAATGGGTCCCATCCACTTGTTTCCTTTTCTTCCCCTAATCTTATCCCTTTAGGGATTAACCCTATAGGGAAGAGGAGGCCTGTTAGTCAGTCCACTGTGGGGAAGGCAATAATTGAGCCACCTGTACCAATGGAGGTGGCCGAGAGAAGTGCCTCTTCTCGGTCGCCAGGGGGGTCAGAGATTCTGAATGAGAGAGTCAAGGAAGCTGTCCAGCCCCTGGGGTCAAAGCAGCAACTCAGATGGGAGATCCAGGAAGAGGGTGCTTCTAATTCTTTTCCTAACTTAGTTAAAGCCTTTCTTGAAGATCACACAGGAGGGGTAGGTACTCCCCCCTCCTTCGATATATTCAACAGTTTGTCTATATTAGAACAGGATATTTATATCCAGAAGCTTGATCTTATTTGTGGTAAAATACCTCATACCGCTTTAGATTATGTATCTTCCAGATTGGGACAAGGGAACGCTCTTGATCATTCCCTAGCGGACCCGGAGGCATGGACAGCAATGCGTTTTCTATCAGCCCAGGAATTAGGAACAACTATTATTTCCACGGGTACGTCCCAGGCCGTGGTTGTGGAGGTGGAGCTAGAGAAAAGTGACTCCCCAGAGGATAGCCAGCCTGCTGAGGCATCACTGCAGGGCCCCCAGCCAACTAGGTCGACTGGGTCCGCTGTAGTGACGGATTCAGACTCTGTGGAGCAATGTACAGCTCAGGGCTGACTAGGATTAGTTGGAGAGAGGAAAAATATAAGAACGCAGAGGGATTGTAAGGAAGAATTTGGGACACTATTGCAATTTTCTGCTTTGAACTCCCTGCTTATTGGAGGCAACTCTTTTGATTTACAACCTAAGTTGATGCAACCAGGCGAAGCTTTGTTAGTTCCATGTTCTAACTATCCCAACAGTAGTAACAAGTATATGTTGAAGTTTCTGTCTTGGAATATTTCAGGGGTCAAATGCAAGTCTTGGGATCAAGAGTGGGTGGCTTTTTTGACCTCCTTTGATGTGGTTTTTCTCCAAGAGACCTGGCTTCGGGAGGGTGAGAATCTTTCAATTAAGGGTTTCCATGTTTATTCCTGTCCTGGAGTCAAAGCGTCAACTAGAGGTCGTGTTTCTGGCAGTTTTACCATTCTGGTCGCTTAAAAATTTCTGGAATTTGTGGAATTAGTTCCACAATTGCGACTGGGGTTTCAGGTGGGATCATGGAGATCCCCCTCTGGTACCTTATTGCTGTTAATAAATGTGTACCTCCCCACAGTTTCATCTGCATACTATAGTACCTGCGTATGGAGGGTATTGGACGATATGTTGGACCAGTTCTTTACGCAATTCCCCCACGCCTTGTTTATTATAGCGGGTGACTGGAACGCAAGGATCGTGACCCTTCGTGACCTAGATTCCTGTGCAGATCCCCAGGAATTGGAGTATCCCGTAGTAGGCAACTCCAGGGATCTCCAAAGAAATGAAGCAGGGACTCGGCTTTTGGATTTTCTTAGGGTGAATGGGCTGAGGACTTTGAATGGTCAGGATAAGGGGGACCCGTCAGGGGAATTTACCTACGTTAGTTCCAATGGGCAGAGTGTGGTGGACTATATAATAGTACAAGCTTCTCAGTGGGAAAGATTTCAAAATTTCTCACTGATACCCTGCCCTGAGAGCGATCATCTAGCTCTGGCACTGGAGGTAACATACTGCTCGTGCTTATTCACTACTCAGATCACCCTGGTTCCCCTACCATATAGGAGGACTCAGGTTAAGTGGAAAGATTCACTTCTACTCCGGACATTTTCCTTACTTTGGAGTCTTGAATTGCGCCATTCGAGGGAGGTTATTTTGTCTTAGAGTGCTCCCGGATCTTGCTTTAATATTAGGGAGTTAGAAGAACACGATTCATTGATAATCTCGTCCCTCGCCGAGAATGTTCTTTCTCGTGAGTCAAGATACTCAAGGCAACAACCCCATAAATGGTATGATTGGGAATGTAGACGATTTAAACACCTTTTGATTTACGCCAGGCGAGTTTGGGTAAGTGAGCGCTCTGAGGAATCTCTGGCACAGTTCTGGATAATAAGAGGCCTTTACAAGATTATGATAAAGGAGAAAAAATGCGAGCATACCCAATTGGTTTGGGCTAAGCTATATATAGCGACTTCCTTGAGAGACTATAGAGCATTCTGGACCATTCTCAATGCCAAGTTTTTTAGCGGAACAGGTAACAGCACAACTTCAATTGATGCTGGGGAATGGATATCTTTTTTTAAAGTACTTTTTTGATCAGGGATAGAGGATGAGGATGATCTTATTCTGAATTCTCTAGACTTTATGTATCAATCTAGTACCTCGACCTTTGACCCCCAGATTACCCCAGCCCAGGTGGCTGAGGCAATTCAGTCTTTAAGTGTAATAAGTCACCAGGCATCGACTTTGTTGTTATTGAAGCTTTGCAGGCCTTTCCCAATTGGTGGTCTGCTTTGCTGGCCTCCTATTTCACGGCTATTAACTGCATGCTGAGAGTACCCCAAGAATGGGGCACATCAATCATTGTCCCTATCTTTAAAAAAGGGGACGTTAGAGATCCGAGCTGCTACCGCCCGATTAGTCTGCTCCCAGTGGTTGGCAAATTATATACCAAACTACTGCTCAAGCATTTAGAGGCCTGGGCTTATGGGAAGAACTTGATTCCACTTGAACAGAGCGCTTTCCGGCGGGGTTCTTCGGTTATCGACAACTGCCTTGTTCTGACGCACGCTATTACCAAATATGTCAGAATAAGGGCGGGGACGATCTTTCTGGCCTTTATAGATCTCCGGAGGGCTTTTGACTCTGTTTCAAGGAAGAAACTCTGGATGAAGCTTTACCATTTAGGGATAGACCAACATTTGCTGTCTTTGCTTATCCGGGTCCATGCTGGGAATTATGCAAGAGTGAGACTGCGAGCCGACGGCTCCCTCTCAGCCCCTTTCCGGATTAAGAGAGGAGTCAGACAGGGGTGTGTACTGGCTCCTCTTCTTTTCAATTTATATCTAAGCGATTTACCTGCCATTTTGACATGCCGTGATTGTCACCCACCTAAGATAAAAGATAGAAGCCTCCCGGTGCTGATGTATGCGGACGATATAGTCCTCTTATCGCAGACGCAGAGAGGTCTACGTGATCTGTTAGGGACCCTGATGGACTACTGTGAGGTGAATGATTTGGAGCTCAACCTCCAGAAGTCCCAAATTATGGTCATGGGCAAGAAAAGAACCCCTAAGCGCAGTTGGTGCATCAGAGGAAAGGAATTCCAACAAGTCTCCTCATATGTTTATCTGGGGATTTCCATCTCAGACAGTGGGTCTTGGGCGAGACATAGGCAGTTACTTGCCTTAAAGGCAAGGAAGGCATGCAAGGGGATTCTTAAGTTGGCCTCCAGCTCACCTGGAATAACCGTGTCCTCAGTTCTGGATGTCTATCGGGCCAAGGTACAGTCGACTCTTACCTACGGGTCGGAGATTACTCTATTGATGGATGTTCAGGCATTGGAGACGGTGCAGAATGTTTTTCTGAGGAAGGTGCTGAGGGTACCCCAGAGTATCCCTGCCCCCGTGATCAGAGCTGAGACAGGGATTTTGTCAATAGACTGTCTTACGAGGCAACGGGCGTTGGGGTACTGGCTCAAGTTAATCAATCAGACAGAGCCCTCTTTACCAGTGCTTTGTCTGGAGGAGGAGCTAGATTATTCAGGGGCATGCTCTTATCCTTGGATTTCTCTAGTTCTTATCCATCTTACGAGAGCAGGCCTTTCTATCCCCTGTATTGGGGGGAAAAGTTTAGCTTTGCAAAAGTATCTGGTGAAGCAAAGACTGCTTGACATTTTCCAGCAGGAAGACATAGCTGCGCTTGCGTCCTGGAAAGCAGCCCCTCAGTTTTGCCTCTACAAACAGTGGCACAGAGCCGAGCCTTATTTAGATATCCTAAAGGATGGCACACTTCGGAGGGCTTTTACATGCCTCTGTTTTCAGCTTCTCCCCACTGCTGTGGTGGAAGGCCGTTATACTGGTGTACCATACGATTCACGGCTTTGTCCCTGTACTAATTCAGTGGTGGAGGATTTTGAACATTTTGTACTCTGTTGCCCTTTATATGATCTTCTCAGGCGGACTTGGCTAACCCCATTCCGGGGAGAGCGAAGTCTTATGAACAGGGATAAGCTGATAGAGATACTGTCATCTCAGGAGGCAACATATATACAAGCTGTTGCTATTTTCACTTTGTTAGCATCTAGAATCCGAAGTGAAACCAAAGGACCTTGACATTATTACCACTATGCGCATTGAATTCTGCCAACCTCACTGCAGAACCTTCTGTTTGTATGTCTAGGCCCTTTTTATTGTTGTGGATTTTTTATTAGGTTTGCTTGTGGGTCAGACGGACTGCTGTGCAGAAGTTTTTGTTTTTGTTTTTTTAATTTGTGTATGTATTTGTATTTCCTTTGTTGTTGTTTTGACTATGGCGAAAGCTACTGTTTTTAATAAATTGAATTGGGTGAACTGTTGTTGGTGTAAATAAGCAAGCTTTCGTGCCACACAGGACCCTTCCTCAGGCATGTAGCATAGCCAGTAGAAATATAAGGGGCCTATGTGGCCTGAAAGCTTGCTTATTTACACCAACAACAGTTGGTCCTTTTTCTAAAGTCACTGTAGTGCCCATCAAATACAAGGAAGGAATTTATATATTTTTTTTCTTTACAGCAGAAACAATTATACCTTTTCATATGTGCAAATCAATTTCAAGTAAATCTGAAATGTACTTAGACAAATAAGACCTTTTAGAACTGATGGTAGAGCCAGGGTAGTGGTAACCACAGCAGGAATACAGCCATCACCCCTGGCTGGGCAGAGGGATCCCAGCCACACCCCTCTACCTCACACAGTCCACACTGCCTCCCATCTCCAACCTTCCTACAAGTCCAAGGTTGCACTGTTATAACACATATTTTTTTATAATGCTGTCTGGGATACAGCTCCCAAATACCACATTAGAATCAGGTTGAACTGTTTGTCTTTGAGCCATTCTTGAAAGAAAATGGACTGGAAGGTACAGGAAATGGACAATTAACCAGAATAAGGGGATAGGAGGACCTGTTTACCAAGTGAAACAGAAGAGCAAATTTATCTCAGAGCCATGTGAAAGCAGAGTTAGAACTGTGAGTCAGAGGAGTTTCTGAGGTGTAGTACTTCCTGGGGATACCTCACCATCATTCCCCACCCCACTTATGTTCAAGGATATGCCTACAAGGTGCTATCTAACACTGATGGTTTCTTCACTGTTCTTTTTAAAGCTTAGAAAACACAGGTAGGCATACAATATGCAGTCGTTTTAACATACTACTTCAAATTTAGAGGATTTAAAATGCTTCAAGCAGTATAAAGGCATGTCCCTATGATTCTTATTCCTGATACCAAACCAAAAAACCTTTTAAAATAATAAATTGGGTTGCTTTTTTTTGGCTTTCTTGTTTCTGAGCATTTATATGTATATGGCTCATATTTTCAAGTTTTATCGCTGACCACAAGAGCTACAAAAAGGGGTTCTCAAACTGTAGTAAGTGGACCGGTGATGATCCTAAAGAGTATAATAAAGTAGTCTTTGGCTGGTCTGAAAAACCACTGAGGCTAGAGCAAGGAGGGTTCCACTCCCCATCAGTACCACTGCCACCTCTGGCAGGAGAGAGAGAACTGCGGGTTGACTGTAATGGACAGTCTTCATCCCCACTATGTCTCCCCTTCCCCTGGCCATAGAGCAGGTTCCTCATGCCACTACAGTCTGGCCACAATAGGCATGTGCCACCTCTGGGTACATGTCACCATACAGTGGTCTGCTAGTCCCAAAATTGTTTTGGACCATTCAGTTGTTATGAACTTACAGACTAATTCTCAAGCAGTCTTCTGGGCTTGCCTTTGCAGAGCACTTTCAGGATCTGGCTGCTACGTGTTTTTTTTATCAAATTCTAAGTTTTTTTACCATACTCACATAACTATGCACCAAATATTTGCAAGACTGCTAATAAAATAATGGAGTTGACAATATTGTATCTTACTCACAACCAGGCAAATGTTGGAGATTTTGATGGAATTTCACTTTAAGACTTTGTGTTTGTCAGACTCCAGATCTCAAAGCAGAATTCAGCAAACCAAACAGCTGGAAACCAAAGAAAAAAGCTAAAGCAAAACCTTCAAAAGCAAAACCCAGATCTCATTAGTAGGGATGGGCAAACAGAACACGGTTCGGATGTTCAGACGTTCGGTCGTTTGGTTCAAAACCCGAGTTTGGGTTTGGCTGTTTGGTTCAGCGGAGTTTGGCCGAACTTGGCCAAACATTCAAAAAAGTGCTATCAGTAACAAAACAGAAATTTTTTCAGTATTGGTATTTTTGGTTCTGAAACCACCCCTGGTGTCTACCCCTGGTGCCAGGAAGTCTGCTCCTCATCTGCCTCCCCCTTCCAGACACATTTTTCCCACCCAAAGTCACGTTTTTCCCACCCCCGAACTCATGTGAACTCATCTGAACTTTTCCGAACTGTTCGAAAGTTTGAGCGTTTGGTTCGGAAATTCGGTTCGGTTGTCCGAACAGGCCGGGTTCGGGCTGAACTCCAAACTTCCGAACCGCATTTAGCATTTTTTCTTGACAGCTAAAATATTAATCATCTCTAATGTATGAAAAGAATCACCCTGTTTGGAGACACTGTCCCCAAGCAGTGTATGGGTGTGTGACAAAGTCTACTAATTAAGCACTTTCATTGCGCAGTAGATCTTTCCTTCTAAATCCATTGGTGCAGGCTTTGCACACAATCCTCTTCCCATTAAAGTCAACAGGAATAAGACTAAGCTGACTGCGCCCCCTCTGTCTTACAAATATTTAAAAAATTGATGGATGGCATTATTCCAAAAAGTCTGCATGTTCTCTTTGGGAATCTCTAGGCAAATGACTTATTGCTTTCTCCCAACACATGCTGCTGATTTTTATAGGTTCCAGATTGTTTTTTCTGGCATGTTGTCATGTAACATAAAAAACTCCCACTGTTAATATGGATATCATCCAATTTTTTATTGTGCTTAAGCCAATGTAAAACTCTTATGTGCCAGATCACAAAGGCATAATGCAATAAGGGTGCTTTGCAATGAGAATTGTTAGTAGAGATAGGCTAATCAGTTTATAACACAAACACCCACACATCCCAAACTTGTGTCCATTTTTGAACCAAATAAAACCATTTTGAGAGACTAGGAAAAGGTTGGGCTAATACATCCTATACCACATACCCACCACAAATTCTATATAGTTTTTTACATTCTCCACATTCATTGCTTTGCAGCTAAAACTTCAACTGTAAAAGCTGAACTAATGTGAAAAAAACACCCATAAGAACTGTTCAATTCAATTCAATTCAAATTTAATTTATACCCCGCCTCTCTCCCATAGGACTCGAGGCAGCTTACAAAATATACAAATATATGTGTCATGGGCTATCCACGCAGGGACCCCAAAAATAACTGTCACATCAACTAACATAATATACAATTTACGCAATAAGGAAAAAGAGCAAAAACAATATCCCTCCACGATCACATTCTCTTACACTTAGCCTATATCCCATTCTATAACCTCCCTTACAGAAACAGGGAAGGTCCCACCAACAACCAACTCCTCCCCTGCTGCCACCAGGGAAGACCTGACCACCTCCACCCCCCTCTCACCAGGGGGAGGTGGCCCCACCAACCCTACATCGGCAATACTAAATAACTCCCCCTCTTCCCCATCTCCCATCACTTCCCCGAAGCCTACCCATGGCACACCCCCAATACACAACTCCCCCCTATCTTCTGTCAACAACATCCTGCACCCCCTCCCTAATTCTCATACCCTCATTCCCACCAATATTTGCCTCCTGCCGCTGTTCCCTCCCATCCCAACAAACCCTTAAACATATTTCCCCCCCAACCTCATCTCCCAACTCCTCATCCCAGCAGAAATTTCTCCCCTCCTCCCCTCCAGGCCCCGAAGGGCCGCAAAGGGCCGCACCCTTTGGCCGCGGCGCTTCGGCTCACGGATGCTGGCTAGCGGCCTGCGGAACAGTCGCCAGTGCGCTCCTTAAGTGCCCCCAGGCACTTTCTGTGACCAGCGCGGGAGGGGCAGGGCAGGTTTTTTTTTTCCAAAGGTCCAAATCCCCCTCACCTGTTCCCCTTTTCTCCCCAGATGACTGCATGGGCCCCTCAGCGACAGGAGCGACAGGAGAGATGGTAAAAGCAGCTGCAGCAACAGCGGGGAAACAAGCCCCTGATGGTAAGTCCAAATGCTGCTGCCGGTGCGCTCCTTAAGTGCCCCCAGGCACTTCCTATGACCAGCGTGGGAGGGGAGGGGCAGGGGGGGTTTCCAAAAGGTCCAAATCCCCCTCACCTGTTCCCCTTTTCTCCCCAGATGACTGCATGGGCCCCTCAGCGACAGGAGCGACAGGAGAGATGGTAAAAGCAGCTGCAGCAACAGCGGGGAAACAAGCCCCTGATGGTAAGTCTTGTTACCATCCTTACCTTGTTACCATACTTGTTATACTGGGTTAAATCAGTGGTCCATCTAGTCTTGTATCCTATCTCTGACAGTGGGTATTTTTAGATGTTACAAGATCATGCTCAACTACAGTCAATACCCTGTGGTGGGGAATGGTCCCGTAACATCTGTTGGGGAGCTGGAAGTTCCCCCCCAGATGTTTGCCATACTCAATCCCCACTGGGAATCACATTCACCACGTGATTGGCTGAATCCGCGGGGCCGGCGCCGATCGCGTGGTGAAGGAGATTCCCGGTGGAGATGAAGGGTCCCATCACGTCTGGACGGTGATCACAGCCCGGAATCCCCGCCGGGATTCCAGCCCGTGGTCATTTCAGGCGGGCGCTGTGGCCGCATTGGCCGCGGCGCCCACCTGTCTCCCCAGAGGGCGGGCAGCGAGGAAGCATGGAGGGGGAAGAGCCGTGCAGCCGCACGTTGTGCCGTGCGACCCCACCCCTTCCCCTCCGGGATCCCCCGGCACATCCGTTGGCCGTGCCAGAGTGATCCCAGTGGGGAATCTGAGGGTTTTTTCCATGATGGGGCGAAGCCGCCCCATCACGTCTTAAAACACACTGTGACTAATAAAGAATGTTTCAGGGGAAGAGTCCCAAAACAGGGTATATATTAAGGGTGGAACTCTGGGTGAATTTTTGTTTCAGGTGTTTGTTTTTGTTTTTTTTTGTTCTATCTGAATTTTGGATCTAATTTTGATTTTTTTTTGTTTGTTTCAGATCTCCCGTTTCCCATTGATTTCAATGGGGGAAGCCCCATTGAAGTCAATGAGAGCAAACCATAAATCACTGCAATAAAGACATGTATTTTTAAATTACCTTCTATTATTAAGTTTACCACCAGGAAAGCTTCATCAAAGTGACTTACTTGGGCTCCAACCTTATGTGAAATATATTGCCACTCAAAACAAATGCAGGGTTTTTTTCAACCATAGCAACCAACTGAGAGAAAATCACACACACAGCAGCACCAAACTATAGTGAGCTGAAGTGCACAATTGTCATTGCCAGTTACAATTACAGTAAAGCTTAAGTTACAGTTGAATTCATTATCACAGTACTACCTTGAATCTCAGTCTTTCTTAATTCTTTTCTTAGCCACTTATATACCACCAACTTATGTGTTACTGTTTTTTCCTGTTATATACAACCAAATGCTTCACAATCCTTATGTACACTGAGTCTCTCAGACACAAAATAATAAAACTAAGTGTAGCTCACACAGAAAGCCAGAAAAAAACCCATCTCCCTCCCCCACTCCAAGTTAATCACTTTTAGTTACTGTAGAGATAGGCTGTTCTGTGTGCTGCATAGTTAGGCCAGGCACAGCTATGCAGCTGGCTGTGTGTGGGAGCAGTGTGTAAAACTGATCACGCCTTTGCATAGCTTTATCCTGAACCTCCTGATTCCTCGATTTCTGTGCCCTCCTGGGCCACCTGTAATATTCTGAAGGTAGGCTTTGGGACAAGCCTTCCTTCTGGCTTGATGGACTATATGGAAGACCAAGGCCACTTGCTCTCATCATGTGGGCTGATGAATCTCTCAATGAGAAACCCCCTGGCCGGGAAACTTATGCCAAGCTCTGCACATGGGTAAGGGACTAAAAGCGTCATCAGCAGTGTTCAGTGGCATTTTTCCCTATGCATGTCATGGGTGGATTTTGAGCACTGACATTGGTAGGAGAAAAAGGCGCTGTACATGGCTGATGATGCTTTTAGCCCCATGCCGATGTGCAGAGCTCAGCGTAGGTTTCCTGGCCAGGAGATTCCCTGTCAGGACAGTTGCCAGCCCGCATAATGTGGGTAAGTGGCCCGAGTTAGCTCCTGCTGTCCTGAGACAAGCTGAATCAGGAAAGATGAAAGGCAGGGAGAAGGTAGGACAAAGGAGGAATAGGAGGGAATGGGTTTTTGGTGCATGAGAAAGTGGAAGGGGAAGAATGATTTCAGTGGGGAACAGGAGAATAGAACTCAGAGTCCTTTGTTGTCTGCAGCCTTACAACTGGATGTGTCTGTCTGTTCTTCTGTACTGTTCTCAGAAGGACTGCTGTCTCTCATAGTTGACTGTCTTCCTCAAAGGCAAATCCTTCCTTCTTTCCAGGCTGTTGCCTACTTGCTCTACTCTCCATACTTCACGAAGAGAGGGTCCACCACACTTCAGGAAGAGGTTTCACCCTCCCAGTGCCCACTGCCCATCTTCTTGGGAGTGGGAGAGGGGGACTGACCAATAGGTGCCCCCAACCTGTTTTAGACACCTGCAAAGAAAAAAGGGGAGGGGACCCAGACAGGATGCTCTGGGGAAGGCCCTCCAGGATGCGGCCAGGAGAAAGAGGAAAGGGTCCCACTACCCCAAGAAGAGGTCGGTGCACTTTTCACGTCTTCTTGAGGACAGAGGGGGGAAATAGGCAGCTCCAACTTCTTAAGACACCTGCAAAGAAAGAAGGCGAGGGACCCCAGAAAAGATGCTCAGGGGAAACCTGGAATGAGTCCTTTCAGACAGCAGAGGATGCTGGAACAACCAAGCTTGATTTTAGCAAGAAGGCATGGCCTTCAATTGAGGGGACTGGCCCCCTGAAAGGAAGGCTTTGAGAAGGGGAGGGAGATCAGAAAGGATGCTCAGGGAAAGGCCCTATAGGATGCAGCCAGGATAATGATGCAAGGGCCTCCTGCCCCCAAGAAGAGGTGTCCACCCTCCCAGTGCTCACTGCACCTCTTTTATTGCTGCTGACTGTCAGGACTCTGGAGGGATATTATGCCAGGTGAGAGAGATATTATGTTGTAGTTGCCAACTGTTGTTGTTGTTGTTGCCATTGTCTGTTATGAAGTAACCCTGCACTTGCTTGCATGGTCAGGATGGAGGGAGGTACAGGGGGTGGGTTAGTCTAGCTACCGTCCTCTCTGTTCAATAAGGCTTTCCCATCAGTGGTGTTCTGCTCAGCTTCCGAACTATCTTCTGCCAATGCAGAACACAGCTCTTCCTTCAACTTCCTCGCCAGCTGCACCATCAATTCGTGCAGGTCAACTCATCACTGCCTGTCAGGAGGAGAGATGGGTGTGGAGTCCACAGAAAGAGCCAGGGCGATGTCGCTGCTGCTTGTCAGGAGAGATGTTATGACAGACACATCCATGCAGTCAGAAAATTAAGAAAATCCCATGTGGCTAGATTTCAGTAGAATGGATCCAGGGGAGTGACCCCTGGGAACTCTCCAGCTTGTTTGGCTGTGAGCAGTTAAGGTATGGCCTCCACATATTCCCCTTGCTGTGTGGCTTGTCCCATCAAGTGTGGGTCCCCAAAACTCTGAGACCAGGCAAGCCAGATGGGGGGTTGTTGACTCACAATTGCAATAGGAATTAAATGAAAACCTGAGAAGAAGCCAGTGGACACTGCACGTCTTCATGGGGGCAGGGTGCAAAGGCAGGCAACAGGTGCCCCCCCAGTCCAATTTAGCCACCAGTCACGAAAGAAGGGAAGGAAGCCCAGAAAAGATGCTCCGGGAGAGCCCATCCAGGAAGCAGCCAGAACAGCGAGGAAAGGGGCCACCTTCCCCCAAGAGGCCAGTGATACATGCTGTACGTCTTCTGGAGGGGTGGAGTAGGGGCAGTAGGTGTCCACAACCCACTTTAACCATCAGCCAAGATTGAAGGGGAGGGGGCCTAGAAAGGATGCTCTGGGGAAGGCCCTTCAGGACGTGACCAGGAGAGCGAGGCAATGGGCCCCTCACACTCAAGACGAGGCCAGTGGTACACACTACCACATTTTCTGGGGGCAGAGGAGGGGATCAATAGGTACCCCTAACCCGCTTTGCGTCCAAAATGTGTCCTGCCTCATGCATCAGACCAACTATTAATGAGACAGGTGAAGTTACTGGAGGAGACTGTTCATTTTCTTTAATTCATTGTCAGGTAGCTATAATGAAGACTCTCTTCCCTGTAACGTGTTTACATTTCCCCCCTAAAATTGGTAGGGATGTGCAAACAGGTTGCGGTTCGGCTGTTCGGTTCAGTTTGGTTCTTTTCGTGAGTTTGGGTTGTTCGCTGAGTTCGGGTTCGGCCATTTGGTTTGGTCATGTTCAGTTCAGGCGTTCGGAAAAAGTATCGTGAGAGCGCGTGATCACGCCGGAAACCAGAAATTCAAGTGTGTGCGGAGCTGTGTGGTGAGAGAGTGTGTGTTTGGCTGGGTGGCTGTTCGATTCGTGTGTTTTGACTGTTTGTGTTTGGTTTAGCTGTGTTGTTTGGCTGGCTGGTGAGTGTTGGTATGTGGTGGGTGACTGACTGTGTTTTGGTTGTGTGTTTTGGCTGCGTGTTTTAAAAATAAATGAAGAAGGCTGTTGTGCTGATGCCATGACTGGGGTCCAACGTGGTGCTCTCGGAGGAGGAGGAGGTCGCTGCCCCTGGACCTTTGGTGGTGGTGGCCGGATCCTCGGATGAGGAGCAAGCGGTGAGCACAGGAGGTGCTGCCAGGTTTGTAAACTTTTTTTTTTACTTTGAGGACAAGAAAGGCTTGTTAGAGCAAGCTCACTGGGGTGCGTGGGTGGTGGGCATCAGTCAGGCACAAACAGTGGGCATCAGCGGGTAGCAGCGGATGTCTGCCACAGAGAGAGAGGGTACTGTAGTGTGGGGGGCTCTTCCAGCAGTCAGGCAGGAGCACGAGCAGCATCCCCACCCAAACATGTGCCAGGCTAGCAAGGGTCTCCACTCTCCTGTTGCCATCCCATTCCCTACATACCCCCAAATAAGGGCAGGATTTGTACGTGCCAGGCAGGGCCTTTCCAGTTGCCATCCTTAGCATCCCCTAGCATCCCAAGGAGGGCAGGATTTGCACGTGCCAGCCAGGGCCTTTCTAGTTGCAAACCCTAGCATCCCTTAGCACCCTAGGGAGGGCAGGATTTGCACGTGCCAGCAAGGGTACTTCAAGTTGCCATCGCTACTAGCACCCAAAGAAGTGCAGGATTTGCATCTGCCAGTAAGGGTCTCATACCTCCTCAGCACCCAAAGAAGGGCAGGATTTGCACATGCCAGCCAGGGTCTCTCCATTTGCCATCCCATTCCCTAGCATCCCCTAGAACCTCAAAGAGGGCAGGATTTCCACGTGCCAGTCAGGGCCTTTCTAGTTGCAATCCCTAGCATCCCCTAGCACACCAAGGAGGGCAGGATTTGCACATGCCAGCAAGGGTACTTTAAGTTGCCATCCCTACTAGCACCCCAAGGAGGGCAGGATTTGCATGTGCCAGTCAGGGCCTGTCTATTTGCAATCATTAGCATCCCATAGAACTCCAAGGAGGGCAGGATTTGCATGTGTCAGCAAGGGTAATTCAAGTTACCATCGCTACTATCACCCCAAGGAGGGCAGGATTTGCACGTGCCAGCCAGGGACTTTCTAGTTGCAATCTCTAGCATCCCCTAGAACTCCAAGGAGGGCAGGATTTGCAAGTGCCAGCCAGGGTCACATCTCCCATTGCCATCCCTAACACCCCAAGGAGGGAGGACTAGAGGCATCATCATAAATGCATGATATTACTTTGGTGTTCTTAATGTGTTCCCATTTCAGAGACAAATTAAATGCCGGCCCCAGCACCGGTGCCAGGTCAAGGAAGACCCCTAGGCAGAGATCGCCAGTGACACCCCCAGACATTTGGCGGAGAAGGTTGAATGTCTGGAGGTTTTATGAAATGGGCGGCGATGGAATTGCCATATGTAAGGTAAGGCACAGGGACTGGAACAACAGGGAATGGATTGCCCTATGACCTGTTAGGAAAGGAAGTCCCCTGCAGAGAGAGATTGGCCACTCAGTCCACCCACTTGTGGAGACAGAATGCAGGCAGGACTTGACAGTCCATTGGTCTGACACAGTATGGCACTTCTTATGTTCCTATCTTTTTATGCTCTTTAGTTCTACTGCAAAAGAATCAGGAGGCAGAGGGAGGGGACCACATTGGGGCTCATTGCCCATATTGAAAAGCTCCACGGCCTGACGATGAGGCAGCAGGAGGACTCTGGCGTGGCCATGGCGCCTCAGACTCAGTGCCAGAAGAAGGGGGAGGCAACCTGGAAGTAATGTCATGTAAGCCCTTCCCCCTCCTTCAGCCCCGATGTGGAGTCTCCAGGAGTCTGCTGTGGTCAAGGCCTTTTGGGCCGAACTTGAGAGGTCTGGCCGCCAAATGACGAGGGGCGTATGCTGCGTGGAGAACCGCCTAATGGAACAGTTCCAGGCACTAGAGGTGGAGAAAAAAAAGGTGAAGGCATACGCCCAGTACGTCTCCGCTGAGATGGAACACCTAGAACTGTACCACCAGGCGGTCTCCAGGTGGCATCGGAATGTGGAAGGGGCCATGGATTTTGCCGTCTCCCATGTCTACAAGATTGAAGAGGACCGGGTGGCCGACCCTCAGCCCTGTGCTGCACTCCAACACCTTCTGCCTTTCCCCCAAGTCCTGGGGGACAGGCCCAAAGACTAATAGTTTGTTTCCTTTATAAGTTTCCTTTATATGTTTGGTTTTGGTTTCATAATGTTGTTGTTGTTTTGTTGTTGTTGTTTAAATAGTTTTAATAAAAGTTGTGATATTTGTTGTTACGAGCTTCATTTGACCTGTCAAATCTTTTATCCCTATGTGCTTAAGTTCTGGAAGGCAGGTGGCAGAATCTCATACAGCTTGCCAATCCCTACCAGCAGCATCTGGCTGGCTCCACATGTAGCGTAGTTAAGGTATTAACCCAAAGATTTGCCAGGCAGCAGCAGGGTCTCAACTTGGAGGCAGCCCCCCAGGAGGGGCAAGGCTTGTGTCTGTGTGGGTGTGCCAGGGACAAAGAGAGACAGGCTCCTTGGAAGTGGGCGGTGGATTGCTGTGTGTCATGGTACAAAACCCTTTTCACAGACAGAATTTTTATGGGCCCGGTGGGTGGGGGCCTTTGGCAGCAGCAGGTTGCCAGGGTACAGAACCCTTTGCACAGACAGCATATAGGCCTGGGGGGGGTGAGGGCCTTTGGCAGCAGCAAACATGGGTTGCTGGGGCAGGCAGGCAGCGTGGCATGAGCAGCATTCAGGCAGGATTTGAGCTTGGCAACCTGGGTGGGCAGGCAGGCAGTCATGGCAGCTTGGCATGAGAGGCAGGCAGGCAGGTGGGCTGAGGCAAACTTTGATCTGGTAATGGCAACCTGGGCAGGTAGGCAGCATGGCATGAGTGGCAATCAGGCAGACTTTGAGCTTGGCAGCCTAGGTGGGCAGACAGACTGCATGGCATGATTGGGAATAGCAGCAGCCATCGAGTTTCCCAGGTACAGACCCCTTGGCTGACACAGACAACATATAGGCCTGGGGGCCATTGGCACTATCAGCAGCAGACAGTGAGTTGCCAGGGTACAGAACCCTTGGCACAGACAGCATATAGGCTGTGGGCCATTGGCACCAGCAGACATTGGTTGCCAGGGTACAGAACCCTTGGCACAGATGGCATATAGGCCTGGGGGCCATTTGCACTAGCAGCAGCATACAGAGGGTTGCCAGGGTACAGAACCCTTGGCATTGACAGCATATAGGCCTGGTGGGCATTGGCACCAGCAAACATTGATTGCCAGGGTACAGAACCCTTGGCAAAGATGGCATATAGGCCTGGCCTAGGGGACATTGGCACCAGCGGACATTGGTTGCTAGGGTACAGAACTCTTGGCAAAGATGGCATATAAGCCTGGCCTGGGGGACATTGGCACCAGCAGACAGTGGGTTGCCAGGGTACAGAACCCTTGGCACAGACAACATATAGACCTGGGAGCCATTAGCACTAGCAGCAGAAGACATTGCTTGCCAGGGCAGGCTGTCCAGAAGCATGGCATGAGCGGCAGTCAGAAAGACTGTGGCAGGGTTCGAGCTTTACAGCCTAGGTGGGTGGGCAGGCAGGCAGCATGGCATGAGAGGCAGTAGGGCAGGTGGGCTTTGGCAGGCTTTGAGTTGGCAACCTGGGTGGGCAGACAGGCATCTTGCCATGGGAGGCAGGAAGGCGGACTGAGGCATGTGTTGAGCTTGGCGTCAAGCTGGGCGGGCAGACAGGCAGCGTGGCACAAGAGGCAGTAGAGCAGGCAGGCTGGGACATTGGCAGCAGGGCACTCAGATAGTCTAGCAAAGACGGTGCAGTGCGAGAGAGCGAGAGCCAGTCAGTGTCACAGAGGCCTTGTCTATGTACTGTTGTCCAAACACACAAGGTCACACAGCACCTTAAAGTCCAAGAGCATTGAGGTCCAGGCTAAGAATGATGAGGGGACAGGGCTAAGGAGACTGTACAGGGGCAGGTGCCTGCTAGCTGGAGAGGTTGGAAGTTCCTTGTCACTTTTTAGCTAACCATGGCAAAGCCAAAGAACAATTATTCTGGCCTGAAGGAGAAGTTTAAGATTATTTTAGGATTGAGATCATCCAGGCGAGCTCCAATTCATCAGAAGGCAAGGAAACTGAGTTCGTCATCACAGCGGAAATCCTCAAGGAACGCAGCATGGAATGCAGGTTGAGCAACCGGATATGCGCCATCAGTCAAATCTGCAAAGTGGAGAAGACTATGATCTGTAGGGATGTGTGAACGGTTGATCCTAAGAGATAGGCGAGCGTCGTTCCGAAGCCTCCGTTGCCCGCAGCTGATCGAAAAGGAGTCAGGTACAGGATCTCCCATTTTGCCCCATTGTAACGTTCACCCAGCAGCAGCATCAGACATTGGATTTCCAGGGCACAGTACCTGTGGCACAGCAGACAGCAGACAGCAGCAGCAGGATTGACGTAGGCCCCAGAACGTAGGCCCCAGAACCCTGATGGTGGGTCCTGGAGCTGGAGTGGCTTTTTCTTGATATGGTTGAATGACAGCACCCCGTGTGAGAAATGATGACCCCAGAACCTGGATGGTGGGTCCTGGGGCTAGAGTGGCAGCTTCTAGATATTGGACAGCCCTCCTTGCCTGTAACTTGGGTCCTGGGGCTGGAGTGGCTGGTTCTTGATATGGTGGAATGACAGCACCTTTGTGAGAGGAATGATGGCCCCAGAACCCGTGGCACAGACAGCTTTGGCAGCAGTGGCAGCAGCAGCACACATTGGATTGCCAGGGCACAGAACCCATGGCACAGACAGCAGAGGCAGCATTGGCAGCAGACATTGGATTATACAGAGGCAGCATTGGCAGCTGGTGCAGACATTGGATTGCCCAGGCACAGAACCTGTGGCACGGACAGCAGAGGCAGCATTGGAAGTAGCAGCAGACATTGGATTGACCGGGCACAGAACCCATGGAAAAGCAGAGACAGCAGCAGCAGGATTTGCCTGTTCACAGCTCCAATGGAGTCAGGATGGATGGATTTGCCAGGGAATAGCTCCCACACAGCAGCAGATGTCAGCAGCAGGATTGTGTGGGCACATTTGGATGGACCAGAGCAGAGCACCCATGGACCATCAGACAGCAGCAGCAGGATTACCAGACCAGTGGTGCACATCACCCAGGGTTGCCAGGGTAGGCAGACAGGCAGCGTGGCATGAGAGGCAGGCAGACTGAGGCAGGGTTTTAGTTTTGCAATCTGGGTGGGCAGGTGGGCAGGCAGCGTGGTATGAGAAGAAGGCAGGCAGACTGAGACAGGGTTCAAGGTTTGCTACCTGGACAGGAGGGTAGGCAGCGTGGCATGAGCAGAAGGCAGACAGACTGAGGCAGGATTCAAGCTTTGCAACCTGGGTGGGTGGGCAGGCAGCGTGGCATGAGAAGGCAGGCAGACTGAGGCAGGCTTTAAGCGTTGCTACCTCAGCAGGCAGGTAAGCAGCGTGACATGAGCAGAAGGCAGGCATACTGATGCAGGGTTCAAGCTTTGCTACCTGGGTGGGCAGGCAGGCAGAGTGGCATCAGCAGAAGGCAGGCAGACTGAGGCAGGGTTCAAGCTTTGCAACATGGGTGGGTGGGCGGATGGGCAGGCAGTGTGGTATGAGAGGCAGTAGGGAAGGCAGGCTGGGACCTTGGCAAAAAGTTGGCAGGACACTCAGATAGGCTGGAGAAGACTGTGCAGAGGGAGAAAAGAGTCAGTCAGATAGGCGGGCTAAGATCGTCTATTTATTTATTTATTTATTTATCAAATTTCTACCCCGTCCCTCCTAAAACAGCTCGGGGCGGCTTACAATAAAAAACAACCACATATAAAATACATCTAAAACAGTTTAAACATTCCAAAATACAAACATTAAAACTATTAAAACAGGGCCGGGAATCATGATAAAACAATAAATAGGGTAAGGGAGATAAAAAAAACTAAACCCCCCATCTCCCCTTCCCAAAGGCCTGGGCAAACAGTCAGGTTTTACAACTTCACCAGAATGTGAAAAGGCTTGGGGCCAGGCGAGCTTCCTCTGGGAGGGAGTTCCAGCCACCGAGAATGCCCTCTCCATTGTGGCCGCCCACTTAACATGGGGGACCTCCAAGAAGGCACCCCCGGCAAACCAAAGGAGCCTCTCTGGGGCACGGAGGGTGAGGCGGTCCCTGAGTTATGAGGCCAGCTGGCAGGCTTACAGATTCCCAATGCCACCCTGCAGCATGCAGTCAGTCAGATAGTTCATCCAAGGCCATGTAGTATGAAAGAGAGAGAGAGAGAGACAGAGAGAGAGAGAGAGGGAGGGTGCCACTGATGCAGTGGGAGGGAGGGACAGCACCTCAGCACAACAGCAGCAGCCCTTATTGACAAGGAGCCCCTTGCCAAGACTTCCCCTGTCATGGGATGGTGTGTGTGCTACTACACCATCATTCCTTGTCCAGGGGCAGCTCAGGGAATCCCAGCAGCGGAAGGTTGACCTTCAAGAAGATCAACTGCTCCACCAACTTGGCCCCGTCTCAAGTGGTGCAGGGAGCAGATGTCCACCGCCACAGAGAACACCCGCTCGCTGGGTACACTGATTGGTGGGCATGACAATAATCCCCATGCCACTTTGGAAAGGGCCGGCCCCACATTGGTCTTGCCAGCCCAGGCCAGTAGGCCAAGGGATCACTGCTGGGATCAATGCATGGCTCCTCGTCCAGGTAGGTATCAACTGCTGCTGAGGCGCCATCATACTCTCATAGCTGTCCCTGGGCACCACCGTCCCCACTGCCCTCAGCCATGCTTTCAGTACCTGTCCTTTTGTGGGCCACGCAGAGGAGGAGCTTCTGGCAGTAGGGGTGATGCTACTGCTCATCCTGCTGCTGGTGCTGGTAGTGCTACTGCTCAGGCTGGGGGCAGGGATAGACCCCGCTGCATGAGAGGGGCAGCTGTTCCCACTCCCACCATCCCCTGGGGTGTTCTTCCACTGCTGCTGGCACTGTGAACTCTCCAGAGCCTGCTCTGCCTTCCCTACCCTCCCCACAAGATCATCCTTCCACATGGCATAGTGGGCTGACTTGCGTGCCATGCTGCCCTTGACCCTGGGGTCCAGCATTGTTCCCACAACATATTCCCCCCACTGCAGAAGCTTGTCGAACCTCGCCGTCAGACCTGGATTGAGCTTCTGCACCAGCCCAACCACCTCAGCCCCCAGCTTCTTGCCCCTAAGGCCACAATCCTGCCCCTGCAGCATGATCTTCTCCGGACTCCCTTGGAGACTCTGGACCAGAGGGGTCACCTGGCTTATGGTGGCCATGGAGGAGCTCATGGNCTCTGGACCAGAGGGGTCACCTGGCTTATGGTGGCCATGGAGGAGCTCATGGTCTCTGTCACCTCATGGAATGGTCTGAGAACTAGGACCGTCTGTGCCAGGATCTCCCATTCTGGTCCCTGGAAGCCTGGAAGTGCCCCATTGTCCATGCCCAATTCCACCTGATGCAAGGCGTTCTGATCCACAAGCTGCTCAAGCATCAGGAAGGTGAAATTTCACCTCATGGTCACGTCCTGCACCAGCAGATGCCCTGGGGAGTCTTGCTCAGCCTGCTTGGCCCTGAGGATTTCGCTGCCCTTAACACTGCGGTTTAAGAACCCTGCCAGTTCCTCCCCCGCTCTATCAGGGAGCTAAGGGTGCCTGCCCCAATCCATTTCTCCCCCAAACACAGAGCATCCGTGACCACCAGGTGGAGGGTGTGTGCTGCGCAAGGGATGCTGGTAAACTCTGCGTCACGGACAGCCCTTGCTATATTGGATGCATTATCAGTCACCACACACCCCAGCGTGAACGGTGCACCAGGTGTTACCCACTCCCCCACCACAGCGTTCAGGGCTGCCCGAGGATCCTAGAGGTGTGTGTGATGTTCATCACTTATTTTATTTATTTATTATATATATTTATGAGTTTCCCCATATGCCTACGGTATCCTGGGGTGACGTACAACTAAAAACATTCATAAAACAATTTTAAAACATCAACAATTTAAAAACATCATTAAGGCAAGAGAATAAATAAAAATAAAATAAAATAAGGGCAGGGGAAAGCTAAAAACCCTATCCCCCCTCCCCCCCTCCCCAAAGGCCTGGGCGAACAGCCAGGTTTTACAAGCCCACCGGAATGTTAAAAGGGGCCAGGCGAGCTTCCTCCAGGAAGGAATTCCAAAGATGCGGCCTGGCCACCGAGAATGCCCTCTCCATCATCGCCCCCGCTTAACAAGGGGGACCTCCAGGAAGGCACCCTCAACAGATCAAAGGAGCTGCTCTGGGGCTCAGAGGGTGAGGCAGTCCCTGAGGTACAAGGGGCCAAGACCGTGAAGGGCCTTATAGATCATTACCAATACCTTGAACCTGGCTCGGCACGCTATTGGCAACCAGTGCAGAGTCCGGAGCACAGGTGTTATATGCTCCTGACTACCCGCCCTTGTCAGGAGACGGGCTGCCGCATTCTGTACTAGCTGAAGCCTCCAAACCAGGAACAAGGGCAGGCTCACATAGAGTGCATTGCAGTAGTCCAGCCTCGAGGAGACAAATGCATGGATGAGGGAGGCCAAGTCTGGCTTGGAGATATATGGATGCAGCCTCCGCACCAGATACATCTGGCGGAAGGCAGCCTTCGCCACCACCTCCACCTGTCGATCCAGGCGGAGATCCGAGTTCAACACCACCCCCAGACTCCGAACCTGCTGAGCTATAGGAGGACAAACCCCCCCAATCGGGGGGGGGCGACACCTCCCTCGTCCTCCCCACCACCATCACCTCCATCTTATTGGGGTTGAGATACAGTCTGCTCTGCCATATCCACTCTGCCATGGCCTCCAAACACTGGGACAGCAACGAGACAGCAGGGACTGGGTCAGCTGAAAAAGAGAGGTACAGCTGAGTATCATCAGCATATTGGTGACATCACACCTGAACCCTCTCATGACCTCCCCCAAGGGCTGCATATATACATTAAATAATAATGGAGACATAATGGAACCCTGTGGAACACCACAGGACTAGGCGCAGGGGCAAGATGTTTCAGTTCCCAACACCACCCTCTGGCTTCTCCCCGAGAGGAATGAGCAGAACCATTCAAGAACAGTCCCGTCCAGACCCCCTAGGTCACGCAGCCGTCTCAACAGCAGCCCATGGTCCACGGTGTCAAAAGCAGCCGAGAGATCTAGCAGGATAAGAAATGTAGAACATCATGCATCCATCTCCTGCTGGAGATTGTTGACCAAGGCCACCAGCGCTGTCTCAGTGCCATAGCTGGGACAGAACCCAGATTGAAAAGGGTCAAGGAAAGTGATGCTATCTAGATGCACCTGGAGCTGGATCACCACCGCCGGCTCAATAACCTTCCCTAAAAAGGGAAGGTTAGAAACAGGTCAGTAGCTGGTGAGTGCGTCCACGTCTAATGATGGTTTCTTCAGCAGGGGGCGTACCACAGCCTCCTTGAGGTTAGGCGACAACCTCCCCTGCTGCAGGGATGCATTAACCACTCTCACCAGCACCATCCCCAATGTCTCCCTGGAGGCTTTCACCAGTCAGGATGGGCACGATCAAGTTCACAACTGGTGGCTCTCAGAGACCCCAGGACATCTACCACATTGGCCAGTGTCACTTCCTAAAACTCCGCCCACAAAGTTGGAAAAGACTGGGCCTCCATCACCTCACACTCTCCACCTACTTCCCCCAACCCAGCATCAAAGTCGCTCTGAATCCAAGCGATCTTGTCTGCAAAGTTAGTGACAAAATCCTCACATCGGGCCTTGGACAAGTCCCCATCCAGGCGGAGGGAGGCTGGACTGACCAGCCCCTGCACCAGCTGAAACAGCTCTGCCAGGCATGACTTTGCAGACAATATGAGGGCAGCAAGGAACTCCTTCTTTGCTATCCTCACAGCATCAACATAGGACCGCAATGGACCCTATGGAGAAGTCAGTCAGAGTTAGAGTGAGTCCGACGCCAGTGTCACTCTAGCTTCCTGCCTACTTGTTTCATACACGGCAGCCCCTCAGTAAACCAAGGGGCCCTGCAGTGATGAGACAGAGGCAGGGGGCGTCTCGGAGCCACACTGTCAATGGCCTCCCCCAGCAAGCTGTTCCAATGCTGGACTAGCTCATCGACCAAGAGGCCATCCGTGTCCAAGGTTAATTCCCTCAGGACCTCCTGGAACCACTGGGGTTCCATAAGCCTCCGAGGGTGGACCAATCTAACTGGTCCCATCCCCTTCTGGAGGTGGCGTGCTGAGAAGTTGACCTGGAGGATATAATGGTCCGTCCATGACAAGGGCAAAGCCCTAACCTCCCCCACTACCGGACCACCTGCCTCAAGGCCAGAACTAAATATCAGGTCAGGGGTATGCCCCCCCACGTGGGTCAGGCAGTTGACCATTTGGGAAAAATCCATGCTTGCCATGGTGGCCATGAATTCTTGCTCCGCTCCTACAAGGCCGCCATCAGCATGGACGTTGAAGTCCCCCATGACCAAAGTCCTCAAGGAGCCCAGAGCCACCTCCGAGGCCAGCTCTGCTAGAGCAGGAAGGGATGCTGCCAACCAGGAAGGGGTCCGGTGTACCA
Source organism: Sphenodon punctatus (assembly GCA_003113815.1). NCBI lineage: Eukaryota > Metazoa > Chordata > Lepidosauria > Sphenodontia > Sphenodontidae > Sphenodon > Sphenodon punctatus. The sequence continues at coordinate 35,046 of QEPC01009252.1, forward strand.
GCAGCACCCCTAACTTGCCCCCAGCCAAATCAAACACCACATGGAGGGCCTCAATACCTGCAATCTCCTGAAGTGGATATCTCCTGAAAGGCCAGTCCTCTCTAAAAATAATCACTATGCCACCTCCCTGGCCATCTGTGTGGGGCTGGTGCTGTACGGCATATATGGATGGAACGAGATCTGCTAAAGTTGGTCCAGTCATCTCGTCCAGTCAGGTCTTTATAATACACCAGAGGTCCACAGCCCCATCCAAGATTAAATCCAGGACAATTGGGGCCTTGTTGACAATGGACCTCGTGTTTAGCACCAACAGCCCCCCACAGACGGACCTTGGACCTAGGTCCTTTCTCCACCCCAGTGGGGGGATGGCACGCTGCACCTCCTTCAGGCACCTAGGTCCCTTAGGTGCATGAGCCATTCAATCCCATAGACCATACCATCCACGCCCAAGAGCCACCCCTATGGCCGCTGCTCCCCCCCGTCCACCCAATCCTAGCCCCCTAAACCTGACTGTTCACCCAACAGCCCCTCACAGGCACCAAACCCCCCTGAAACCCCACCCCCCAATTCACCCCCCAGCCCACCCAGCCATCCTGCTGCCACCAGGGACTGGCACAAGACATACCCCACCCCCCGGCTTCCCTCTTTCACAGGGAGTCAGGTACACCCTACCCACACTACCACCAAGTGACCTCCCTATGCCTCCCCCTGCTGCCACCAGGGTTTTGCACTGGAACACCCACCCCGATCGACACCCACCCAACCCTCCCTATCCTCTAACCATCCCTCCTTCACCCCCACCCTTCCTCTCCAACCCTGAACAAACAATGCCCCTTCCTGCCAAAAAGCCCCCCTGAGTCCCCTGCGGCCCCCATGTGCCCTTAAGTGCCACACCTTTTGGCTAAATAGCCCCCAGCCACTTCTGGTTGGGGGAGGGGACAAGCTGACCCATGTGACTGGTTTCTTCACTTCCCCTCACCCCCCTGGAGATCACAGTTCTCTTTGTCTCCCCCGCAGATCCCAAGGAGTAGCACAGCAGCGGCAGCAGCAGTGACAGCAATAGCGGATTCCCCCTCTGAAAGCATATGGAAACAGCACAGGTAGGTTCTTAGAGTCCCGCTTGCAACTGAGCTAAATAGCCCCCAACTGCTTCTGGGTGGGGGGGAACAATTAAAGCCCACATTACTGGCTTCTTCACTCCCCCTCACCCCCCCAGAGTTCACAGTTCTCTTTGTCTCCCTTGCAGGTCCTGAGGACTAGTGGAGCGGTGGCAGCGATAACAACAGCGGACCCCCCCTCGGTGAGCAGATGGAAACAGCACAGGTAGGTTCTTAGAGTCCCGCTGGCAGCTGGGCTAAATAGCCCCCAGTCGCTTCTGGGTGGGAGAGGGGACAAGCTGGCCCACGCGACAGCTTCTTCACTCCCCCTCACCCCCCGGAGCTCACAGTTCTCTTTGTCTCCCCCGCAGGTCCCAAGGAAAAGCTGAGTAGAAGCGACGGTGACAGCAACAGGAACAGCAGACACCCACCCCCCCGGTGAGCAGATTGAAACAGCACAGGTAGGTAAACTTGTTTTAGTCAGTAAATCAGACTATATGAATCTCATGGGCTTTTTGAACCAGCATCTACTAGATTTCTTGGATACAGCCCATTTTACTCTGCCTTATATGACTCTTATTTCTGGTCTGGCTGTGGTTGTGGATAGTTGCCCCGGAGTCTACACACCAATTTTGGGATGAACTGTCTTCCATTGCTCTGAAGTACCCACTCCATTGTTGAGCAACTGTGTTGCTGTTTGTGACTTTAGCCCTCTGCTTAGGTGGTCGTGGAGATACCCGAACCCTCTCATGACCTCCCCCAAGGGCTGCATATATACATTAAATAATAGTGGAGACAGAATAGAACCCTGCGGAACACCTCAGGACAAGGCACGGGTGCAAGATGTTTCAGCTCCCAACACCACCCACTGGCTTCTCCCCGAGAGGAATGAGTGGAACCATTCAAGAACAGTCCCGTCCAGACCCCCCAGGTCATGAAGCCATCTCAACAGCAGCCCATGGTCCATGGTATCAAAAGCGGCTGAGAGATCTAGCAGGATGAGAAATGTAGAACATCCTGCATCCATCTCCCAGTGGGGATCGTCGACCAAGGCCACCAATGCCATCTCAGTGCCATAGCTGGGACGGAACCCAGATTGAAAAGGGTCTAGGACTTGTTCCTGAAGCAAGGCCCACCTATACCCTGCTTCAGGGCCCCTCCTGACACTGTCCAATGCCAACTCTTGGTCCTTCCACAAGTGCACCGTCACTGCCAGGTACGCGTGTCGGGCGTTCCAGCTGGACCACAGGTCAGTTGTGAATGGACAGTGGCACCCCCAGTCCCTGCCAGTGCCAGCTGATCCTTCACTCTGTCCTTCAAAGCCCTGTACAGGCCTGGCACCACCGTACGGCTGAGGGTGGTGCGGCAGAGAAGCTTAAACTGCAGGGTCAGGAACGCCGTCAGCCACTTAAAGCCCACATCCCTCAGCATGGAGAAGTGCTGCCCATCGAGCGCAATCATCTCGCCCAACAGGTGGTGGCTTTCTCTTGAAAGCCACACTGCCCTCTAGCTGCCGATGGCCTTGGCAGCTGACCCCACACCAGGTCCTCCATGGTCGGCTGACACTGCTGTTTCTCCTCCTGCTCCCCCCTAGCAGCGATACTGCTCCTGCTGCTAGAGGCAGCCACTGGAGCAGGACGGTTGCCCGATGAAGGAGGACGAGTGGCTGCTTTGATCGGGAACCCACTAGCGTCCACTCACCCAGACTGCCTGCTTAGCAGAACAGCACTGTGGGATGTTTTAAGGTGCCTGGACATGACAGTTGTGCCAAGGTTGTTGAGCACCTGCCCATGTTTCACCACCTTGCTGCACAAAGTGCACCGCACCTCCCGGGGATCATCCACCCGCACCACTTTAAAATGGTCCCAGACCCATGATTCTCTGGCCCGCACTAAGTGACGCACTGCTGGGAGGTGCAGGAGTCAGACATGGTGGCACTCGCAGTGTAGACACACCTTGTGGAGGGACAGTCACCACCTCATCAGCACCAGATACGGAGACCTCCTCCACTGACATCTCTGCATCGCTGTCCCCATCCCCAAACAGAGTGACGGAGGCTGCTGGACTCCCCATGCTGCTCCCACTCTGAGCAGCACTCTCCCCCTGCCTCCTATAGATGTTGTTGCTGCTGCTGCTACGCTCCCTGATGCAGGTGCCTGGGGATCAGGCCCTGCCTCTAGCAGCCGGGCTGAGATCAATCTCGACAGTGGGGGAGTTGGGGGACAATGCTGGCCCCTGGGATACTTTGTCCCCTGAATCACCTGCAGCCACAGATGACACAGCCACCACAGCCTCTTCCACTGCCAGGAGGTGATGTCCAACCCCCTGGCCCTTAGTGCTAGGAGAGCGAGACCCAACATCAGGCCTTTGCAGCTTGAGGCATGGGGAGGGGATGTGCTTGGGCTGCAGCTTTTGCCCACTGCTGGCACAGCCCCTGCCACGTGCCTCATTGGCTGCCTTACAGGCAGCAGAGCAGCCTCGCCCTCTCCTACCTCCCTTCTCCATTTCTCCAACCCAAAGAGAGCACAAATATTTTATATAATTTAAAAAAAAAAAAAATTAAATCTAATATTATATATATCTATATTACACTAAATCTAACTACTATTCGCTATCTAACTACTGCTATTATAAAACCAATGGAACTAAATATCTATAACTAAGCTAACTTAACTGTAATAATTAACTGGCACTAGCTCCTACCTAACTAACTATAAGTATTAAATTAACTAATATAATATCTAAAAGATAGATAGATAGATAGATAGATAGATAGATAGATAGATAGATAGATAGATAGATAGATAGATAGATAGATCTACACAATATTACACAGGGATGGGGGGGACACAGACAGCTCAAAACAAAACAGTGAGGGTTACAAAAGCTGAAATAAAACCTAAATCAACCTAATCCTTCTCTAATAAATCAAAAAACAGGGGAAGGGAATGAAGAATGGAATACGGAGGGAGAGGGAGAGGGAAAGGAATGGATTCAATCGACAGTAGAGAAATAGAACACAGGGATGGGTAAAAAATAAAATTAACAGCTAAATCTATCTAATATAATCTAAATAAATGATAATATGGAGGTAAATGGGTTGGATGGGTGAAATAGGAGGAGGATGGCAATGGAATGGGGAGCTGGGAACTGCTGGGAGAGGGACCCTTGTGAAACACCTGCTGTTCAGGAACAATGACTAGCTCAGAAGGTGTTGGAAGGGGTGAGGGCAATGAGTTTTGTTACTTGCTGCGCCTGCCTCACCGCAAGCCCCATTAGCTCCATGCAGCCTAGACCGTGGCCAATCGCAGACTGCGAAGCCAGTCTGGTGATGGTGATTTGTCAGGCTGGCTGCTACTCCAAGCCTCTCCACCCCTGTTGCCAGGAAGTCTGCTCCTCAGCTGACTCCCCCTCCCTGTCACGTTTTTGCCTTTCAGTCATGTTTTTCCCGCCCAAACTCAACCAAACGTGGCCAAACACAAATGAACTGTTAGGTTGTTTTTAGGTTCGGTTCGGCCGTTTGGTTCGGTTCAGCCTTTTGGTTCGGAAGTTCAGTTTGGACGTCTGAACAGATTGAGTTCAGTCCGAACTCCGAACTTACGAATCGTGTCACACATCTCTAAAAATTGGTATTTGGTGGAATTTTAAGCCAGGATTTTCAATGAAAAAAGAAATTCTGCAACCCATGATGGCACCTGCCATGCAGAACTTCCAGTCATCAAATCACCATTTACCTACTTTGTTCAGCCCCTGCTTATATCCAAGTAAGAATCATCCCCAACTTCCTTGAATATATGAAATACTAGCAAAAGTCACGACTCTTTACAGATATTACCATCCTACTTGAATTCATAAAAGCAGCACACAAAAAAGTTCTCATTAATCATAATGCTTATGGGTTGCCAAAGGCAACCATGGAATCCTGTTTGAAAAGAGAGGGATTGAGGGCAAGGGGAGCAAATGGCAGCTGTGCTTTGTAGACTTGAGGAAAGGAATATTGGATGATTGCATGTACATTGGAAACCCAGAAGACCACAGTGAACTGATCGTATTTCTATTGTGCTTTAAATTAAAAGTTGGTATTTACAACCTGCACTCTGGCTGTGAGTGATTTAGGAGAATTCAGAAATGGCTTGTTAAGTAACTAGATCAAACAACAGAAAGAAACAAATTACTAAGAGGCCTTAGTTAGGGCAAGCTGTGGGCCAATATTAGAGCAAGTCTTTTTTTAAATTTGATTTATTTACGGCCAAAGCCAAGGACAGATAAATAAACAAAAACAGAATAAAACAATTAAAACACAATATACCATTCGTAGGCAACAATCCTTGTCTTGTCACCTTGCCCTCACAAATCTATACACATCTGGCTAAACCAATCAATATGTACAACTTATGCACCCCACAATAGCAGTATGTATAGAACTGGATACAAACCAACCCAGCCAGAGTTATATCAAAATAACAAATAATAACTAAACACCATCAGTTCTTATTCAATTTACCCATAAGGGAGAGTCCTTGGAGCTCCCTTAACTGCTTTCTTCTCTGAATCTGGGAAGCATAAAAAACCTGGCCAGCACCCCAATAGTCTCACAATTCTTATCTTGGATAAACAATACCATTCTCCTATATAACATAGATCCAAAGCTTACTATCTCTAAAGAGGTCAGTCATCTTTTCCTTTCAGCCACATAAAACTGACACTCCCACAAAACATGTATAAGATCTTCAATTTGACTTGCCTTACATGGGCATAATCTTTCAGCGTAGGGGACATCCGCCCATCTCCCCTCCTGAAGACTGGAGGCAGACTGAGTAAAAAACATCCGTGTCATTGCTTGCCTCCACCGAAACTGAGGGATCGCCAGATAATTTGCCGGGGATTCTGTCCAGAGGCCAAATTGATTGGTGATAAGATATTCGTACTGCCTCACCCAAAGCCTNTGTGCTTGGGCTGCAGCTTTTGCCCACTGCTGGCACAGCCCCTGCCACGTGCCTCATTGGCTGCCTTACAGGCAGCAGAGCAGCCTCGCCCTCTCCTACCTCCCTTCTCCATTTCTCCAACCCAAAGAGAGCACAAATATTTTATATAATTTAAAAAAAAAAAAAATTAAATCTAATATTATATATATCTATATTACACTAAATCTAACTACTATTCGCTATCTAACTACTGCTATTATAAAACCAATGGAACTAAATATCTATAACTAAGCTAACTTAACTGTAATAATTAACTGGCACTAGCTCCTACCTAACTAACTATAAATATTAAATTAACTAATATAATATCTAAAAGATAGATAGATAGATAGATAGATAGATAGATAGATAGATAGATAGATAGATAGATAGATAGATAGATAGATCTACACAATATTACACAGGGATGGGGGGGACACAGACAGCTCAAAACAAAACAGTGAGGGTTACAAAAGCTGAAATAAAACCTAAATCAACCTAATCCTTCTCTAATAAATCAAAAAACAGGGGAAGGGAATGAAGAATGGAATACGGAGGGAGAGGGAGAGGGAAAGGAATGGATTCAATCGACAGTAGAGAAATAGAACACAGGGATGGGTAAAAAATAAAATTAACAGCTAAATCTATCTAATATAATCTAAATAAATGATAATATGGAGGTAAATGGGTTGGATGGGTGAAATAGGAGGAGGATGGCAATGGAATGGGGAGCTGGGAACTGCTGGGAGAGGGACCCTTGTGAAACACCTGCTGTTCAGGAACAATGACTAGCTCAGAAGGTGTTGGAAGGGGTGAGGGCAATGAGTTTTGTTACTTGCTGCGCCTGCCTCACCGCAAGCCCCATTAGCTCCATGCAGCCTAGACCGTGGCCAATCGCAGACTGCGAAGCCAGTCTGGTGATGGTGATTTGTCAGGCTGGCTGCTACTCCAAGCCTCTCCACCCCTGTTGCCAGGAAGTCTGCTCCTCAGCTGACTCCCCCTCCCTGTCACGTTTTTGCCTTTCAGTCATGTTTTTCCCGCCCAAACTCAACCAAACGTGGCCAAACACAAATGAACTGTTAGGTTGTTTTTAGGTTCGGTTCGGCCGTTTGGTTCGGTTCAGCCTTTTGGTTCGGAAGTTCAGTTTGGACGTCTGAACAGATTGAGTTCAGTCCGAACTCCGAACTTACGAATCGTGTCACACATCTCTAAAAATTGGTATTTGGTGGAATTTTAAGCCAGGATTTTCAATGAAAAAAGAAATTCTGCAACCCATGATGGCACCTGCCATGCAGAACTTCCAGTCATCAAATCACCATTTACCTACTTTGTTCAGCCCCTGCTTATATCCAAGTAAGAATCATCCCCAACTTCCTTGAATATATGAAATACTAGCAAAAGTCACGACTCTTTACAGATATTACCATCCTACTTGAATTCATAAAAGCAGCACACAAAAAAGTTCTCACTAATCATAATGCTTATGGGTTGCCAAAGGCAACCATGGAATCCTGTTTGAAAAGAGAGGGATTGAGGGCAAGGGGAGCAAATGGCAGCTGTGCTTTGTAGACTTGAGGAAAGGAATATTGGATGATTGCATGTACATTGGAAACCCAGAAGACCACAGTGAACTGATCGTATTTCTATTGTGCTTTAAATTAAAAGTTGGTATTTACAACCTGCACTCTGGCTGTGAGTGATTTAGGAGAATTCAGAAATGGCTTGTTAAGTAACTAGATCAAACAACAGAAAGAAACAAATTACTAAGAGGCCTTAGTTAGGGCAAGCTGTGGGCCAATATTAGAGCAAGTCTTTTTTTAAATTTGATTTATTTACGGCCAAAGCCAAGGACAGATAAATAAACAAAAACAGAATAAAACAATTAAAACACAATATACCATTCGTAGGCAACAATCCTTGTCTTGTCACCTTGCCCTCACAAATCTATACACATCTGGCTAAACCAATCAATATGTACAACTTATGCACCCCACAATAGCAGTATGTATAGAACTGGATACAAACCAACCCAGCCAGAGTTATATCAAAATAACAAATAATAACTAAACACCATCAGTTCTTATTCAATTTACCCATAAGGGAGAGTCCTTGGAGCTCCCTTAACTGCTTTCTTCTCTGAATCTGGGAAGCATAAAAAACCTGGCCAGCACCCCAATAGTCTCACAATTCTTATCTTGGATAAACAATACCATTCTCCTATATAACATAGATCCAAAGCTTACTATCTCTAAAGAGGTCAGTCATCTTTTCCTTTCAGCCACATAAAACTGACACTCCCACAAAACATGTATAAGATCTTCAATTTGACTTGCCTTACATGGGCATAATCTTTCAGCGTAGGGGACATCCGCCCATCTCCCCTCCTGAAGACTGGAGGCAGACTGAGTAAAAAACATCCGTGTCATTGCTTGCCTCCACCGAAACTGAGGGATCGCCAGATAATTTGCCGGGGATTCTGTCCAGAGGCCAAATTGATTGGTGATAAGATATTCGTACTGCCTCACCCAAAGCCTGTCCTCTTGAATAGACCCATCAACCACCCGCTGTCTAATTAAGTCTCGTAGAACAAGTTATGATCATGACACTGCTTCTCAGCAAAAAGCCAATAAATAAGTGAACCTGGTAAACAATTACCAAGTACCTAGTGAGATTCAGTTGTCATAACAGTGACAGAAAACAGTCAGTAGCTAGAATGTCTAAACAAAATAGACCAGAATCAATACACATACTCCAGCATAGTCAAATGTAGACACCCAGTGGAGGACAGTGATGGTCAACATGAGAAAGTCTGTTGGAATTCTGCTTCCAGAACTGGTCCCCCAAGAGTTGTGAAAAACTACTAAAACCTTTGGCTTTGTAAGTATTTTACTAGAGGAAACCTGACAGTATTTTTGGCCAGTGGGCAAAGTTCTTATTTCAAAGGATTAAAAAAAATTCTGGTAAGTAAGAAAGAAAGAAAGAAAGAAAGAAAGAAAGAGTGTCTTTAGACATAATGTCAACTGAACGTGTGTTTTGACCTTGATATGAACACCGGTTTGGCCATGTGTTCACCATGTGGCGCTACTTAGACACACAGCCCATCTTGGGGCAAATTACTGTCTTGCTCGCCACGCTTAGCACGCAAGCACTGATGCCTAGTTCCCTGTGCTGTATTTGACAACATGTCACACAATATCATTAGACACAACGTTGGCCATATGCTCAGTCGGAACAACCAAATTGTCCTTGTGATGCAATGGTGTTCACATTGCGTGTTCAAAAGTTGGCCAAATTGGTGTTGGGATTGTTATGGTGCTTACATACAATGGCCAATCATGTGCTTAGGGGTTTTGACACCCGATCTTTATTATGTCTAAAGATGGCCAAGGAAAAATACTTTCTCCCCCTGAAGCTGATCTCTACTTGAAGAGGCCCCACAGGCAATTGTGTTGCTAATCCCAAAGGAATAGATTGATTGAAGGAACTGGTTACAAAGAAATAGTTAATGAACCTGATTACAAAAAATAGTCTTTTTTTAAAACAGAAATACACACACACACACACACACACACACACACATTGGAGGGGATTTGAATATTTTGTTTAGCATCTCAAAACAGATTTAATTTATTAAACAGTTACTTCATGATACTCACTTGTTTTTGACTTTGACCCTTTTCAAACGGGCCGCCAGAAGAGCCACAGTACAGGGGGGATGGGTGGAGGTGGCAGGAGGTGTGCTGCATGTGGATGGCCAGTTGCACGGACGCCCACACACCTCCACCCATCTCCACGCATGGAGGCACCTCCGTTTTCCCCAATGCTCCTATGAATGGACGATGGGTGGAGATGGGTGGAGCGTGGGAGCATGCTCACACACACACACACCCATCCCCACCAGCAGTCACATGGATGCG
>QEPC01009252.1:45123-56795 GCA_003113815.1 Sphenodon punctatus
TTTGCTAAAAAGGGGTGCCCAGAAAGTGCCCAGCTGAGAGAAAGGGATTCCTTATAGGGTCTACTCAGATATGAGATTCACTTTTCCATCCTAACTATGAATAAAATCCTTCATAGATTTAAAGTGTCCATGTTTCAAAATAGGGCATGGAATCCATCTTTCTTTCTTTTCCTCTCCTATGACCTATGGCACACTGTAAACACTGTGGCCTTTCACTAAATATTATATTGTTTTGGATTACGTGAAAGAGCAGTAGAAATGTCCTTGCAGAAATATCTTGTTGTGACTTAAGTTTGGAATGCAGTGAACATAGCTGGAAGAAATTAGATGTTAATTGCAATCTAATGAGGTCCTATAGCAGTATTTCACAGTATAGACACTGGTTTCTAATATGCTTCTGTTCACCTGTTTGGACATAATATGTATTTATGATTCATTATTGATTACTTGCTGTTTAATAACTTACTTGCTATTTGATCATAATTTGTTGTTTTGACTGGAATCTACTTGCTTCTTTGTTTTATGTTGATTTCATCATATCTCTTCAGCATAGCTTTTTGAGATCTGCTACTTACCCATTGAGGTTGTCTCTTATTAATATTGTTAAGTATCTCTTGTTTTATTCACATTTTAAGCAATAGCAGTCTTTACACTTTTTACTGAGAAGAAAAGATTTAATTTGGCCTAAAAAGCAGTTTTAGTCTGTAGTAGGGGTGGGAAGTTTGGTTCCCCCGGTATCCGATACTGCCGGTATTTTGCTGTACCGGCAGTATCGGATTAATCCAGTTATAGGAGGGCGCTGGTGCCAGTTCCCCCGTGCTGGATTTGTTTACACTGTGGCCATTGAAATGAATGGCCGCAATGTAAAAGAAAGGGAAAAAAAATAATTCCCTCCCCTGTCCAGGCTGCGCGGGTGGAAGGGTGGACACCCCCCACCCACCCTGCCCAACCTGGATTTTTAAAGAAATTTATTTTAGCCGAAGTCCCTGCTAGTGCGGGCTCCAGGCCACTGCCGTGCCAGTGGCGGCGATCTGAAGCGCACACCAGCAGGTACTAGGGTGATCCCTGGGATGGGGGTGGTTTAACACCCCCCCATCCCAGGGATCACCCTACCACCTGCTGGTGCGGGCTTCGGGTTGCCGCCGCCAGCACGGCAGCGGCCTGGAGTCCGCAGTGACAGGGACTTCGGCTAAAAAAAATTTTTTTTAAAATCCAGGCAGGGCAGGGTGGGTGGGGGATGACCCCCCCCCTTCCACCCACGTAGCCTGGAAGGGGGAGGGAAAGTGTTTTTGGTTTTTTCCCCATTGATTTCAATGGGGACAGTTCCCCATTGAAATCAATGGAAAAATACCGGTACCAGTATACCGGTTCTAATCCAGTAAACCGGGTTTTGGGAAACCGGTATCTCGTAAAACTGGTATCTGTTTTTTTGGGTGAAGTCCCACCCCTAGACTCTAGTAAGTTCGGTCAAAACAGTATCTCATAATATTAAAGTAGTAAAAAACATGCAATGAAGCAGTAATATTGATAATAAAGAAACACCACAACCTGCGGAAAAAGGTGTTTTATTGTTTCAGTCATATCTCAAATGCTAAAATAGGTTTAATTTTTAAGCTAAATAAGGGTTTTTAAGTCTGTCAGTTGGAGTAGTGTTAATGTAAATTCCAAATTGTTTTAAGGTATTTTAATGAAAGAATTCTGTATAGATTAGGAAATCTAGGGGAGAAATTAGAGACTAAAGACATTAAGAATAATGTATTTAATTAGTGAATTAAAGTTTATTTGAACATAAAGTTTGGCTTCAAATTATACCTAAAATACACCATTCAGATGAATAAGTAATTGTTCCTTTCAATTGTATCTTAATGAAAAACTCAAAATCTTATAAATCAGGGTTGCTCTAAAAATTTCTTTCTAAAGTGAATAGAACCAAGTCAGATATACCATCTGTTCGTTAACAGCTTCCTAAAAAGAATCCCTGTATGAAATTATGTAGAATGAATAGAATTCAATAAAACGTCAGTGAAGCTAATAGACTCCATTGGGTTTCATAGAGCTCTATTGAGCTAATAGACTCTATTGAAGTGGGACAAACATCAGGACCGGTAAAAGATTACCATGGTCTTGGTTCATAGAAGTAAGGAGGGTGAAGTCAAAATAACCAAGAAGAAGAATCGTCTGTGGAGACATGGAAACCATCTTTCTTTTGTGTCATCACTTGGCAAGAGGCAAACTTCATGCTGATTGGAGGAACACTGAGTCACCCCTGACCTGCTGGTCACTGATTGGAGGAACACTGAGCAGCCATATTGAAAGACTCTCAGAAATCCTATAAGACTGGCAGGATATTGTTGACATAAAAAGAAGGAGAGTAAGACTTGCTTGCTAAACAACATGCTGCTGGGCCAAGTCACCTGTGGGATTTAGTTTTTTTCTGTCCCAACTCTTTTTCTTTTACTTTCCAATCTTTTCTTTTACTACTTTTTCCTAAGTCTTCTATTTTTTATTTTTAAAGCCACTTTTCATTTTGAAAGCTACTTTAAGGCTACTTTCCTCCTTTTCTCTCATCTTTATTTTTGCATTTTATTTTCATTTTAACTTTATTTTTCCCATTTTTCACTCTTTTCAATCCATTTTATTTTCATTTTTAACTGCATTTCCCCCTTTTTTCACTCCTTTCAAACAATTTCTCTTTTTGCCGTAAAGTTAATATTTTAAAATTTCTTTTCTCATTTTTCCAGGACAATTTGTTGTCCCCAGGTGCAAACTTTGTTTTCTTTTAGGGAAGCACTGTATTGGTCTTAGATAAACCTGTTTCTTTTCCATTTTTAACTCTGTCAGGTGGACAGAGTTTCCCGAAGTGCTTCTCTGTCTTTTCCCCTCTGTTTTTAAGCTCCCATACTCCTTGCTTATTAAGAGGCCATTCCTCAACCTCTGAACTAATTTTGTTTTATATTTTTCTTTATATTTTCTATCTTTTATGTTTACTATTTTTACATTAATTCTTATCCAGTCTCCAGCATAGCAGCAAGTTAACATTTTATCTTCCTCAGCAGAACCCCACAGACCCCGAACAACTGCGATATCTGTGTGGTGAGATATATTCTCCAATAATATATATATTTGTAATCAATAATCTTTTTGTGTGCTTCTGTAGTGCTTTTATAGCAGTGTGTAAGCCATGTGGTAGGGCAATAAATTATAGTATTTTAGTCATAATAATTATTTTTTGTGACCTTTTTGTAAGGAAACTTTAGCTTTCCTAAAGGGGAACCCTGACCCTATAGTGGAGGTAATTCCTAGAAGAATCTTGTGAGAACACACCTGACTTCGTGCTAACTAGTAAATTATGTATCTATAGACAGATTTGGCAATCCTGCATTATGCTATTATAGACAAAGGAAGAGAATTGGGGCTGAAAGACCAAGCCAAAGTGTGGGGGTGCATGGAGCCAGAGGGTGATTTCAGACGTGACGCAGCTACATTCACCACAGTGAATCCCACCCTGGCTTCACCGGGGGCTGTGGTGAGACGCGCGGCCTCAACAGACATGACAGGGGTGGCACCAACACCCTGGGCCAACCAGAGAGAACACGGGCCGGGGGAACCCAACAGATGTGATGCGGTGGCGAGACTGTGGTGGGAGCCCTACAAGGCACCGGGGTCACGCGGATGCAAACATGGCTGCCTGAGGGCAAACGAAGCCAAAGACAGTGGAGGGCCCCAGCCAAGGAAGGGAAACACAAAGGGACAGGGTGGAGGGAGCTGCAGTGTGAGCAGCGCTCGCAAACAGCAGCCACATGGAAGGCACGTGCACTTCAAAACGGGAAGTGCACACACACAAACGAAGCAGCACACCCACACAACCAAAGGGAGCAGAATACGGGGGCAGAGAGACACACACCAGGGGGGGACAGGGAACCTCCTGGCCGGTCGGATGCATGGGAGGAGGGGGGTGGGGAGGGGCCGGCACGGGCATCCCACCAGGAGGGGGAGGGGGCAGGAGCCCAGCAGGCAAGGGGAAGGGGGACCCAGCAGCTCAAGGAGACAGGAGGCAGCACAAGGCACAGTGAAGCACAACAGGCATTTATTGAGGACACAAGTGGCACCGGCCAGGCACAGAGGCGTACAGCGCGGGAGTGAGCAGAGACAGGATGCGGGAGAAGGGAAAGCAGCAAGGAGGGCACGGGGCCCAGTCCGTGAGCGGAGGAACCCGCACAACAGCCCGCCACAAAGCCAGGGTCCGATGGAGAAGCACACCCAGTGTGCGAGGGGAGGCACCGGACAAAGGCACAGAAAGCCCCCCCCTCCGACATGGGAGAGGAAGGGCATGGGACCCCCCAGTCACACTCTCCAAGGTGCCAGGGGGCCGGTTGAAGGATGGGCCATGGCCAAGGGCCACCAAGGTGGGGCAGGAGCCCCAACCCTGCAGAACAGGGGACCCCAGGCCAGGTGCAGGACAGCGGGGTGCAGGGGTGGGGGAGGCAGCTCACGGAGACAGAGGGCTGTCAGTGACATGTCCACAGGAGGCCACACAGAGGGTTCAGGAGCGGCGGTCAAAGGTCCCAGGTGAGAGGGCAACAGGCAGGCGGGCGGAGGCAGGTCACAGGGGGTCCAGCCATCCCAAGGAGGCAGCAAGCATTGCCACGAGCACCCAGGCCACAGGCAGAATGAAGGCACTGAGGAGGCAGCCGGATGTCATATGGGTCAGGAGTGCCCTACACCCAGCTGCAGGGGCTCCCATCAGGTGGAGGGGTGGCAACGACAGCTGGTGCACATAGCGGGGCCATTGCCACAGTCCCCGGCAGAAGCCTCACCTGGCCATGTGGAAGCAGATCAGGTAGAAGGCCTTGAAGGGATCCATAGAGCCCATCCCGATTTTCACATCAGAGCGGCTGCACACCTCCGACAGGGCTGCCAGCTCCGACCCAGGGGAGGGGGGGGGGACAAGCCATAATCATCTGCAGGGGGACAGTGCAGGTGGGACAGCTCCAACAGACGGTAGTAGGCAGCCCTGCGGGAGTGCGGATACCCACAGATACCCTGCACGCTGATGAAGTAGGACACAGCCAGGGCAGGGCCACCCTCACACAGGCAGGTCACATATCCCGGGAAGGCACACACACAAAGAGCCGAGGCCATCTCAGTAGTACTCCATGCCGCAAAGCCTCCCATCATTTCCGGTACGTGCCCCTCAGGGAAGGGGAAGAGCCCCACCTCCTCACAGTGCACACAGTAGTTGCCAGCAGTCGCCACATAGCCAAAGCGCAGCATTCTAAAGCTCAGGCACCAATAGGCATCCGGCCGGGTGGGCAAGGAGCGCAGGCAGTGCTGAACGATGGGCGAACGCCACAGGTCGCAAAGGGCCATGCTCTCCTGGGCGGTCCAGGCTCAGACAGAGCCCCCACAGCCTCCGAGGGGGACCTTGGGCTGAGATGCAGCTGCCATGGTACAGCTCTCAAAGGATATGAGCTGCAGCGGCCATGGGGGCAGCATGGGATGTGTGGCTGGGGGGGCTAGACAGGCAGACAGGGGCTGCCAAGGCCAACAGATAATGGCAAGATGGGAACAATGGGTCTGCTGTGGAGGGATGCGAAGGGAGTGGGCAGCGCACAGCTGCCAGCATGCAAGGTCGGACAGCCCCACGCATACACACCTGCAAGAAGAGATAGAAATGATGGGAGCACCGGGAGACGCAGCGGCCAGGGGGCCAAGGACCCAGGCCCTGGGGCCGCACAAGATTCCCCCTATGAGGGACCAAAGCCAGCACCAGAGGGAGCACAGCGGGGCCCCAGAGCACCCCCCCTCGCCACCACCACAGGCCAACACCCCATGCAGGTGATGGTGCCCCCAGCCTGATAGCCCAATGGACAGGGGGTGTGCGGCCACCGGTGCTCACCCTTAGGCCAATCAGGGAGGGGAAGTGTGCACATATGTGGTACAGATGTGTGTTCAGGGGTGGAAGCAAGCGCACCTTTCCACATCCTTGACCCCGACCAACGGAGCGACCACACCCACAGGGATGGATCGCGTCCAGCTGGGAGCTCGCATAGCCCTGCTACAGGCAGTTGCAGAGTGGTTCTGGGAGCACGTGGCACTGCTGAGGCTCATCACAGAGGAGTTGGATGGCATGCAAGCGGAGCAGTGGTACATGGCCAGGGTGGGGGAGCGCACCCGTCATGCAGCTAGCAGGGCCCAATGTCTCCTAGCCCTGGGGAAGGCACAGCATCTCAGACTGGCCTACAGCAGGCCGCTGCTACGAGCCAACAATGTACCAGCCGGCATCAGGGGTCTGCTGTCCAGGACCGCGTGGGAGAGGGCCGCCAGTTACCTAGCACTGCAGCTTCCCATGCCCATCCAGAGGTGCACATGGGCCATGCTGAGGGCTCATCAGTGGTGGCAGAGGGTGCTGGCACAGTGGGATGATGTCACCTGGGTCAGACACTTCCAAATGGACAGGCGCACCCTCATGCGCCTGGCAGAGCAGCTGCGGGAGTGGCTTGAGCCCCTGAGGACCGATATGAGGGAACCTACCCCATGCCACAGCGGGTTGCTATTGCTGTGTGGGACTTGGCCACCCCGGACTCCTGCAGCTCCATTGCCCAGCACTTTGGGGTGGGACTCACTACTGTGAGGTGCCTGGTGCGGGACTTCTGTGAGGCAGTGGAGGGGGTGCTCATGAAGCACGTTATCCAGCAGGTTGATAAGGACACCATTATGGCGGGTTTCCAGGACCTGGGCTTCTCCAATTGCTTGGGGGAGATCGATGACACCTATATAGTGATCCTGCGGCCCCCAGATGCGGCAGAGTACATAAACCTGCACGGGTACCACTCGCTGCAGCTCTAGAGCCTGGTGGACCATCAGGGGTGCTTTACAGACATATTCACTGGGCACTCAGGCTGCAGCCACGACTCATGCATCCTCACCATCTCCCCGCTGTTTGCCCGCATTTACAGGGGGGACTTCGCAGACAGGTGAATGACCCTGATAGAGGGGGTGATGATGCCCCCATGCATCATTGGTGACCCGGCATATCCCCTGAAGCAATGGCTGATGAAGGCATTCCCAATGCCCGTCACCCCAGCTCAGCAGCAGTACAACACCCACCTCAGCACAGCTCGCACCGTGGTCAAGAGATCCTTCGGTGCCCTCAAGCAGCATTGGCGATGTCTAGCCGGCCGGCTGGAGTATACAGTGGAGACCTCCTCCCTTGTCATTGGAGCCTGCTGTGTCCTCCACAACATATGTGAGTCCGACGGGGCCGCTCTGGAGAACCCCCCCTCCTGCTGCCTGCCTGGCCCGGTACCGCTGTATGCTGACCCCCATGAGTACCGCTATGCCAAGCACATCAAGGCAGCACTGGCTCATCACGTTGTGCCGACCGGACCCTCCCAACCAGACCTGCACCGCGACCACAGCCACACCAATGCTGCTGTAGCCCTGTACCTGCATGAAATAAAGCACTTGGACAGATTTAGGTGTGCCAACGATGTTCTATTGTGCTCCCCTATTCCCTCCCATTACCCCGGTACACCCGTGTGCCCTTGTGCCCATCCCCCCTCCCAACCCCCTTGGTGGTGCGAGGTGCCCCCTCCCTTCCACATCCCCTATGCTGCCCTGCCCCTCCCCTTCTCTTGGTGCCCCTTGGCCAGCCCCTCCCCCGGGCAACCGGGGTGACCCAGACTACCGACCCCCCCTTGTACGAGGTGGCAGAGGAGGTGTTGTCAGCTGTCTGGGCCAGGAGGCCTGCCCTTACCCCCTGTCCAATGCCCCTGGGGGCCCCCTGACCTTCCCTCCCTGCACTGCCTGCTGCTGTGTCAGGGCCTGGCAAACCGGCTGCTGCCCCCGCAGATGTAGGGGAATGGGTCCCCAGATCCGTGGTCCCTGATGCTGTTGGGATGGCTGGGGTTGCGGCACTGGCAGGGCCGGTGGTGCGGCCAGTGGGGGTGGAGGGGGAATGTGTCCGGGTGCTGGCACGGCACCTGGCTGGGCTGCTGCCATGATAAAGTCACTCAGGGCCCCTGCCTGCAGGAGGAGGGATGTGCCCTGCTCGAGCGAGTGGTCCAGCTTCTGCCCAAGCTCCACAGCCCGGCAGCCCTGCCGGTCTGAGTGGGCCTGGAGTGTCACCAGTTGGTGATTCATGTCCTGCCTCAGCAGCCATTAGTCCTTCCTCATCTCTGCCACCAGCACCTGGTCCCTCACCTCCATCTGTTGCAGCACCCTCGTTGTCCCCTCCTCCAGACGGTTGACAGCCACCAGCATCTCCTCCATCTGGCGTGTGCTGGTTTCCACTAGCTCCTACGCAAGGTCCTCCATGCACCTGTGTGCCCGCGCTCGGTGCTCCTGCATCCTCTGGGCCGGCGGAACTGGCGGCCCCCGGCCACGGCCCTCCCGTGATCCATGTGGCTCTGTGGAGTGATATAGGTGTCAGTTCATCATGTGGAGTGCCATTCCCCAGCCCCTCCTCCCATCTCCATGCTCTGCATGCTTCTCCCCCCCCCCAGCATGGGCACTACCCACCTCCTGTGCCGCTCCCTCTGCCCATGCCCCATCCCTGCCTTTGGGGCTATGAGGGACAGCCGGCTGCCATCCCCTGCCACCTCCTTGGCCCCCCTCCCCTTGGGGTCTGTGCGTGTGCCCTGCCCTTACCTGCTCCCTCGTTGTCCATTCCCTCTGAGGCTGGACAGTCGCTGGGGCTTCTGTCTGCCTGGTCACTGGGTTGGCAGGCCGTGAGGTTCAGGGTGATGGTCTCCTCATCCCCCTCCACCTCCTCAGAGTCTGCTGGGGCGTGTGTGCCCTCGCCAGAGGTAGGGCTGGGGGTGCATCGGCCATGTGTGCCCGAGGTCCCTGGCATCTCCTCCATGGTGTTGGTGCCCTGTGCCAGGGCTTGCTCGGGGATCTCCAGCTGCAGGGGGGGACTCCTCCTCAGCAGGCTGCTCCTCCCAGGTGCCCCCTCCTACCGGGTGCTGGGACACTATGGAGCCCTTGCGGTGCAGCACCCGGCTCAGCGCTTCCATGTAGGGGGAGGCCCATGTCATCCACCCAGAGTGCCGGTTGTTATCCACTATGTCCTTGAACCCCATTTTCAGTTCCTTTATTTTAATCAGACACTGTGTGAGCATTCTGTCATATCTGGCCTCTCCCATCTCTGTGGATATCTAGGCAAACACCTGTTCGTTCCTGGGGTGACTGCCAGCTCACCCTGCATCTCGGGTGTTGTCCAGATGGCAATGAGGTCATGGGTCTCCTGGAACCCCCACTGACCCCCCATTTGGTACTGCCGCTTGGGTTCTGGCCCCTCTACTGCCTCTTCCTCCTCTGCGGCGGCTGTCACCTGGCCCTGGCTCCCTCTGGCCTCGGCTTCCTCTGGGGCGCATGCCCTCTTGCTGGTCTGTTTGGGGACAAATGGGGGCTGCTGGGTGGGCTCCTGGTGGCTGTGGTCCCTCCCTCGCACCCTCCAGTGCCCCTCCTCTCCCCTGCTCTGACCCACCCACTCCCGGTTGCACCCCCTACCTTCTTCCGGGGTGACCCCGTGTGTTGCTGGGTGTCTCCCGCTGGGCCGGGTTCCCCCTCCTCCTGCTGCTGCTGCTTGCTGCTGCTGCTGCACCTCATACTTGCCCTCTCGCTCCATCCTATGCTCTGTTTCCTCCACCCTCCTCTCCATCGCCTGCTCCACCACATTCCCCTACTGCTGTCTGCCCTTTAAATCTCCCTCCATGTGCCGCTTGTTGGCGGTTGCCTGGCAGCGATGCTGTGTGCCATCACCATGGCCATTTCCTTCCACCACACCCGGGGTTTTCCCTTCAGATTTTACTTTTCATTCACCCCTGCCGTGGTGGGCATTCACCACACTTCAGGACCTCCTCCCGCCCCGACCTCACAAAGTGTGGTTAAGTTCACCCCGGCTCGTGTTTGACTGTGGTTAACATCTGGATATGGGCCAACAGACGTGCACGGCTCTTTCACCACCGCCCGCGTTTGACTGAGGTTCACTGTGGTGAATGCCAGAAACGTAACTTCTGAAAACACCCTAAGTTGTAAGCGAGCACAGTATGTGAGACCATACAACAACTTCACTGCTTACAAGGTGTGCAAGTTAAAGCGGGTGCCTTAACATATGATTTCCTGGTTTTTTTAAGTTTGTTTGATGTGAATATGCCTTAACTAGGTTTTTTAAACCATACGTTTTTTGTTTGTCTAATTTCTTTGAGGGGTTTTACAGCACAATCCAAACTCCTGAGAGTGATTTCAGCGAGTATGAAGATGGCAAGAGATTGTACTACATCTATGTTTTGGTTACATGATGTTTCAGAAAATAAGACATATTTTCTGCAGAGATGGTCATGAAGACATTAATATATGCCATTCCAAAAAAGAGAGTAGCGAACTTGTAGTAGTGGACAAGAAGCTACATTTTACATACATATATATTAATGAGCTAGTTAGCTTCCTCCTTCAGGAGGCTCCATGGTTCGTACTGCAGTTAGGGACTCACTATCTGTGTGTGTTACAGAACTAGGTGCACTGCCAGGATGGGGAGAGGGGACTTGGCTGGCTGCCTGAAGTGCTGCTTCCGCAATCAGTGCTGCTTTCATAATCAATGCTGCTTGTGTCTGCTCCTGAATCTCCGCTACAACTCTGAGCCTGGGGATGAGGTGCTGAAGCTGCCTGCTCTTTCAGCGCTTCCCCAGCTCCCTCCCTGCCAGGGCCAGACTGAGGCATTTTGCACCCGTAGGCCCTTCTCAGGTGGCTTCCCCCAACCTAAGCCCCTCCCCTCCCCCACCCCCTGCTAAGCAAGCACCATGGATGTGCTGGGGTGTGTGTGTGTGGATATGCCTAGATGTGAGGCTGGATCTTGGGGCTGGGGTTGGTTTGACCATGACCTGACTCAAGGTCCCCAAGACTCCTGAATTTGGTGTCCATGCTGAGAGATAGGGAGAGATTAAACTCTACCCATCTTTATTGCACTGTGGGGGGAGGAGAGGGAGCTGTGGTGGGTGTTGTCTTTGCTTGGGGGGAGGCAGCTGCCACACACTCCTCCTGCCAAGTCCAGCACCTTATCACGTGCATGCTCAGTGCTGTATGCCTTTTCCCTCCGAGGAGCCACTTTAAAAATTAGTACAAGCACCGAGGGTCACAGTGAAGTTGGAGCAAAGAAGGAGGGGCTGAAGGGGTGTGCTCAGCAAGAGGGTCCAGATCATGGATCTGTCCCCTGTCCTCGGGTGCATGCCCTCATCCCTGCTCCCTTACCTTGAGCTCAGTCTTTCAGCACTTGGGGACAGGAATTGGATCTAGGGGCAAATCCAAGAACTAGAAAGGGGCCAAATAAAAACTAGCCACAGGCTGCATTTGGCCCCGAGGCCTGAAGTTTCCCACCTCTGCAAAAGACCCCCACAAAGTTTCCACAAAGGGGGTAACTCCAGCATGAGCCTGCACACACAATCGTTAGAGCTATCAATGTTGAGATTCAGGTATACTGTACCTGGCAACAGTTAGATAGTAGATACTAGGGGTGGGAAACCGGTACAATCCGGTATCCGATAATGCCGGTATCGGGCGTACCGGCATTATCGGATTCGGCCCCGGTATTCCGGCCCGGTACCGGATTTCAGTGTTCCGGTTTTTTTACATTGCAGCCATTTTTAAATGGCTGCAATGTAAAAAAAATT
>QEPC01009252.1:56895-76805 GCA_003113815.1 Sphenodon punctatus
ATCTATCTTTTACAACAAAAAGCCAGGCTGGGCAGGGTGGGTGGGGGGTGTCCCCCCTTCCACCCGCGCAGCCTGGGAGGGGGAGGGAATTAATTTTAATTGATTGCATTGGTTTCAATGGGGACACAGCGCCCCATTGAAACCAATGCAATAAATCCGGTACCGGTATACCGGATTCAATCCGGGAATCCGGTTTTTGTGAAACCGGTAACCGGTAAAATCCGGTGTACCGGTACTGGTACCGGGCCCGCCCCTAGTAGATACAATGTAACCACCACCTAATGCAGCTTGTGCTTCCCTCTGCTTGTGGCATCCTCCTGATGCTTCCTATTATTAGCTCCATTCCCACCAAGACTGCACGTGACTAAATTTATGCTCTACAAATGGTCTCACTGATTTCATGGCTCATGCCAGTTCCCCACTGGATCCCAAGCATCCTCCACCCACCAGAGAAAGGATTCCAGGATAAGGGCCCCATGAACAGGACTGGACGTGAACCTTCAATGGCCAGCAGCAGCCAAAAAAAATTCTGAACATTACAGTTTTTTTCCCTCTCTTACTTCATGATAGAAGAACTACAGGGGATTTGAACACAGAACCGTTGGCATCCTAAGCAAAGATTTTCTCTCTAGACCACCATGATGTTGGTTTTTGCAGAACTCAAAGATGCAAGATAGCCAAGAATGGTTTTGATCCACTGATGGGCCTGATATATTCTGAGCATTACAGTTTTTTTCCTCTCTTACTTCATGATAGAAGCACTACAGGGGATTTGAACATAGAACCTTTTGCATCCTAAACAAAGATTTTCTTTCTAGACCACCATGATGTTGGTTTTTGTAGAACTCAAAGATGCAAGATAGCTAAGAATGGTTTTGATCCGCTGATGGGCCTGATATAATGCTGCACCACTGCCGATGCAGAGGTTGGTTAGATTCCAGGATCAGGGCCCCAAGCACAGGACTGGAAATGAATGTTAGACAGCCAGAAGCAAAACATTTTTTTCCCCCTAAAGGTATAGACTTTCCCTCTCCCACTTGACAACAGCAGTACTATAGGGGATTTGAACCCAGAACCTCTTGTTTCCAAAGCAAAAGCCTTACCTCCAGACAACCAAACTCTACTACATATTGCACTGGATTTTTGTCCTCAAATAGGTAAAAAAGAGTGTGCGTATGCAGCAGATCCAATTCCAGAGACCTTGTGTGCCAGGTGCCTGGGCACCAACAGAGCAATAGTCTATACCAGCAGAGTAGAGTGGATTTTTTGGACATCACAATTGAACTTACTCTCATTATACACTTCACACGTATCAACGTTCATCATATGCATTTTATCGAGGGTGTTCTCGCAAGTCCCATCACACGGCTCTTTCCTTTCACTCTCACCCGGTATATGGAGCATGCTGGGATCTTGAGTATTGTATGCGTTCTATTGAGGGTGTTCTCACAAGCTTGATCATGCAGCCCTTTTCTTTCTCACTCAACACACGGAGCATACCTGGACCTCAGATATTATATGCGTTCTGTTGAGGATGTTCTCAAGAACCCTGTCACATGACTCTTTTCTTTCTCTCTTGATAGCAGTATACCATACTCATACCAGGGACATTGACATGGTTCTCACAAGCACCATCACGTGGCCTTTTTTCCTGTTACTCAACAGCAGTGCTGCAGGTGATTTGAACCCAGGACCTCTTGTCCTCCAAGCAAGGATCATACCTCTAGATTATTATTATTAGTATTAGTATTATTATTAGCAACTATTTATATAGTACCAGGAATGTACCTGGTGCTTTACAAAGTAACGGAATAGACATGGTCCCTGCCCTAGAGCTTACATGCCCTTGCACCTTGTAGCTCTCAAAGACACCATCTAACTGAGAATGGTTTTATCCATTGACCTCTGGGTTATGGGTCTGGAAAAATGCTGCTCCACTCTGAGGATGCAGAGGATGCCTGGATTTCAGGATCAGGGCCCCATGAACAGGAATGGATGTGAACCTTTGACAGCCAGGAACAACAATTCCTCCCCCCCCCCCAAAGGTAAGGAATTTCCCCATCCTATTCTCATTATACCCTTTACATGTACAAACGTTCATCATAAGCATTCTATCAATGTTGTTCTCACAAGGCCCATCCCCCCACCCTTTTCTTTCACCCTCAACAGAAATATAGGGAGCATAGCTGGAACTTTGATATTACATGTGTTCTATCAATATTTTTCCTCACAAGCCCCGTTACATGGCACTTTTCTTTCTTCCTTGACACACAGGTCTTTTTTTTCACTTTCAATGGCAACAATATACAGAACATAGATATTATATGTGTGTTCTATCCATGCTGTTCTCACCAGCCCTGTCACATGGGCCTTTTTTCCCCACTCTCAACAGCAGTATACCATACTCTTATAATGGATACTGAAATGGTCCTCACAAGCACTATTATGCAATCTTTTTTTTTTTTTTTTGTCATTTGATAATAGTACTGTATGAAATTTGAACTCAAGACCTTTTATCTCTCATGCATATAACATACCTGTAGACCAACATGCCCTTGCAAGTCAGAGCACTCAAAGAAGTCATCTAGCTGAGAATGGTTTTATCCATTGACCTCTGGGTTACGGACCTGGCACAATGCTACACCACTCTGAGGATGCAGAAGTTGTTTGGATTCCAGGATCAGGGCCCGATGGCCAAGACTGGATGTGAACCTTTGATGGGCAGCAACAGCAACAACAAAGAATTCACTAAAGGTAGTCTTTTTCCACCCACTCAAAGACAGCAGCAGTACAGGGGATTTGAACCCAAAGATTTTTGTACCTTAAGCAACAGTCTTATTTTTAGGCCATCATGCTCCCATGTTTGTTTTGTGTCCGCAAATCAAATAGGTATGGAAGAGTGCATGACATACGTATAAGGTAAAGCATACTGACAGTACTTTAAAATCATAATTAAACATCTTATAGCTATCCATTGCACAATCTGTGCACAGTAGCATGTACTTTGAGCATTTCCTGACTCTTCTATGCAAACCACATTCACTATTCATAGCAAATTAATGAGAAAACTCCGTCAACAGTGGGTTGCAAGTCAGAGGATATTGCCCCTGGGCCCATTGAACTCTATGGGCCTCTCAATGAAGAAAGCTAGCTCTGTCTTAACTATGGAGTCACTACTGTGGCGCCCTAATTAAAGTTTCACTCACTTTACAGTGTCAATGGAAAGAGTCTTCTCTTTGTTGGGTGCAGAGTCACTGAACTATGAACCATCCAGTCCTGAAAAGCAACTTCTATCATGCTTTTCATTATGGATAATAAACTGAAATCCTCAGCCCAGTGTGCCACGGTGGTCAAAAAAGCAAATAGAATGCTAGGAATTATTCGCAAAGGAATAGAGAATAAAACTGAGGATGTCATAATGCCTCTATACAAAACAATGGTGCAACTGCACCTTGAATATTGTGTTCACAGGAAATGGATAGCATGGTGACCTGTTGGGTGCTTCTCCCAGGCCCCCATGGCTTCCCACTGTCGGAGGCAGGATGCTGGGCTCGATCGACCATTAGTCTGACCCAGTATGGCCCTTCTTATGTTCTTATGCTTTGTCCTCCTCTTGCCTGCAGTCTGATCACCAGGGATGCCCTGTCTATGGGTGGTTTTAGACAGGCAACTCCCCACCCACTACCCACCCACCTCCCATCCATTATACATGTTTCAGGGCACCCATAGGGCACCACTGCAGCCCTGCAACATGTATAATGGGTGACTGGTGGGTAGGTAGTGAGTGGGGAGGTGTTTGTCTTAAAGCACCCCATGTGAATATGATGTAGACCAGATGAGGGATAGTTAAAGAAGACCAAATCTAACAACCTTATAAATAATCATTTCTCACATGGAAGTGATGGGTCTGTTTCCCATCTGCATGGTCCTGTTTCCTTCACAGTCTTTCAAGTTAAACATTACTGTCCAACACATATTTCAATGAGGAGTACTCACCTTATAATCATGTGTAGAATATCTGTTGCCATATATACCTCTTCTTTCATGCTTAGTACAGCATTTCTGTTGAAGCTCAGCCATTGGCCTAGATGGACCACTGGCCTAATCCACAGTGGTAATTAGATTTTCCCACCATTTCCAAAATTAGTCTAAAATTATTTCAGCATTAAGTTACATGTTTATCTGTACTGCAGCACCATCTAGGGGCCTCAATGAAGATCTGAGCCCACTTGTGCTAAGCCCAATATAAACTCTCAGTGAAAACAGAAATAAAGTTAACTCAGTTTTAACATGGCTTTAACAATTCTTATACATGTTGCGGGGCTGCCTAGGACACCAACACAGCCCCGCAACATGCATAAGAAATGTTAAAGCCATGTTAAAACTGAGTTAACTTTATTTCTGTTTTCACCCACAGTCTAATAGAGTGAGTGATCCTCCACCCAGTTCTTACCAGCATTAGGTTTTAGCACCAGCAAAAGTTGCACAGATGTGAATGGAGCATAAACCAATACAGAAGGCTAATTCTTACACAAAGCAGCTTAAGGATTGCACTGTAGGTGACAGAACCTGTCCCAAAGAAGCTACAATGTAAACAAAAGAATTTGACAGGGGGGAGGGGGCATGTAAGTTTTATTGTTGCCATTTACTAGAGTTGCCAGATCAAAATTTCAAAGATAAGGGATGCCAAGGACTGGTGGTGCTCTGGAATAAGGAATGCTCATTAGGTTCTACGTAGCTGTGGAGTTCTGAAATAAAAGCTGTTCATTATATGTACTATGGATTTGTGGTGATCCAAAATAAGGGATGACCATTACGTTTCATGGAGTTGTGGGAATCGAACATTAGAGAAAGAGCTTGTAAAGAAAGGAAATAAATAGGGGTACAAACACACACACACCTCTTTAGTTTTGGTAGCAGGAAATAGAAATCTCCTTAACTTTGGTGCCCTTTCATCTCTGTGACAGCAGTCATACCATTAACATAGAGTGTGAGCTCCCAAATTAAGGAGAATATTGACCCTTGTGCTACTCTGCTCCCTATTAGCATTTACATTTTCTGAAAAATGAATAAGTGGGTGAAGCCACTGTCAGCTTGTAGAAGGGGAGCAGGAGATGAAGCTTTGGATAGATGAGCAGGAGGCAGTATGGATGGGCGAACAGATCACGGTTCAGGTTTGGCCGTTTGGTTCGGCTGTGTTCGTTTCGTCCGTTCGGTTTGGCCGTTCGGTTCGGCTACGTTTGGTTCGTCCGTTCGGTTTGGCAGTTCAGCTAGTTCGCTGAGTTCGGGTTTGGCTGTTCGGTTCGGCCGTTCCGTTTGGCTGTTCAGTTCGGCCGTTCGGCCGTTTGGGAAATGTTGTTATGGGTGGTTTTTTGTTTTTTATATGGTTTTGGGGTTTTTATTGGGTTTTATATGGTTTTCTTTTGTTTTTTATTTGTGTTTTTTTTGGTTTTATATGGGGTTGTTTGTTTTTTTTATCTAATATTATATCTATCTATCTACACTAAATCTAACTGCTATTAACTATTCTAAATGCTATGAACTAAATGGATTATCTAATAAGTACACAGACCTACTCCTACAAACACTAAAACTAAATCACTAACGCTATCTCTATCACTAAGCTAACTCCTACAACTCTCTACTATCTATCTATCTATCTATCCCCCATCCCATATCCATATCCATATAGATAGAATATAGATAGATAGATAGATAGATAGATATGGATATATATACATCCCATATATATGGGATGGGGGGAATCACAAACAGAAGAGGAGTCTGTAGTGAAATACATACATACTCAATGAGTCTGTACAGTGAAATGCATAACCCAAGGTTTCAGTTTAAGGTTTAAGTTTCATTTCAGTACAAAACTGAAATGAAACTTAAAGAAATCTAAAAAT
This sequence comes from Sphenodon punctatus, assembly GCA_003113815.1. NCBI lineage: Eukaryota > Metazoa > Chordata > Lepidosauria > Sphenodontia > Sphenodontidae > Sphenodon > Sphenodon punctatus. The sequence goes on from QEPC01009252.1 coordinate 62,805, forward strand.
CCTACTCAACGCCTGCTGTTCAGGAACAGTGACTAGCTCAGAAGGTGTTGGGAAGGGGGGAGGCAGATAATTAGTTTTGTTTCTTGCAAGCCTCTCAACCCCTGGTGCCTGGAAGTCTGCTCCTCAGTGACTGACACCTCCCTGTCATGTTTGACCTTCCAGTGTACCTTTTTTTGCCACCCGAACGCGATCCGAACTGACCGAACTGTTCGGCCATTTTGCCGTTCGGTGTTTGGTTTGTTCAGTATGTTTGGTATGTTCGGGTTCGGTCATCCGAACAGGCCGAGTTTGGGCCAAACTCCGAACTTCCGAACCGCGTTCGCCCATCCCTAGGAGGCAGTGTCCTCCACTTCCACATCAAACTGCTAAGGACTCACCATTTCTCCCTAACTGGACCTAACTGTAATGTTGGAGACTGTGGTTCTCAGACAGCAGCAGCCCCTGGAGGTGGATAGGGCACATGACAGGCTTCCCAATCAGTTAGCTAGGCTGAGAGTTAGCGAGCAGCCGAGCTCCAAGCTGGAGACATGCTGCAGTTTTGGGGTCCAATTCAAGACCTCAAATATTACATTTTGGTGGAATTGCAGAGTTCACTTGAAACCTGAATACACAGACCTATTATTTGCATTTTGAAAATGGATGCCCAAAAGGGCTTAGGGGGCGTTATCTGGGTTTTATCGAAACCCGAATGCACAGTCCTACTTCAAACTGTTACTACTCTGACTGTCACCATGGTCCCTGTAAATGCACAATCCAGAAGTATGTTGCAGGCACAGGGAGCTCATCCTACTTATATCCACTCATGTGGCTATGCTTACCAGGGGAAAACAAAGGAGTAAATCAGAAGAACTCCCCCCACAGAGGAGGTTCAGGATCTGCCATCATGCTGGGTACTTACAAGCATGACGGACTGGTTGTTCCCCCAACCCGGGGGCGATGAGGGCTTCCCCTGGCCAGGTGCACTCCGGCCGTGGGAACAAATGTACTTGCAGCCAAGGAGTGACATGTGGCCACTTGGCCTCATGCTCCCAGCGTCACGTCACCCCCTGCCATGACATGCAGCCATGGCTGGCTGCCATAGCAATCCCACACACACCAGGAGGAGCTGGGGCTGGAAACAAAAGTTACCACTTAGTTCCACCTGCTCTGACCCAGCTGGGCCACTGATTGGTGTGGACTGCAGGACTGCTTTATTCCAGGCCCACATTTTCAGCCCAGTCACCATCCCAAGCGGGATTTTTTCCAGGTCCATATCTTGCATGTTCAGAACAAACATTCCAGTCAGGCCAAAGCAGGCCAAAGTGGGCCAGTGAGATGTCTGTTACCCTCTGTCAGGTGTTCTGCAAGTAATTACAGACCTTTGCATGCATGTCAGAATCCTGGACTGCAGACAGTGGCAAGATCAAAGCCAGAATTAGGGTTGAATGAGAAAACAATTTTTTCTCATCAGTAAACTTGTGATTTTGAGAAAACCTGAAAGATCTTGGTCCCAGACTTCATTCTCAGGAGCAAAAATAAAATAAAATAAAATAAAATAAATAATAATAATAATAATAATAATAATAATAATAACAACAATAATAATAATAACAATAATAACAATAATAATACTAATAATAAATTGTGTTTCCGCAAAATGGCTGTTGGACTGTTTTGCACATGCACAAAATGGTCATCACCCTTATGGCATGGTTGCCATTTTTGTTAAAGGCAGTGGATTGCGTATGTGCAAAATGGCTGCCGGACTTTTTTGCACATGTTCAAAAAGGCCACCACCCTTAACCAAATAGCAGCAATAGCATCACTGCAATTTTGGTTAATGGTGGTGGCCATTTTTTGTATCACAGAATAATTTGAAGGCCATTTTGTGCATGTACACTGATTTTTTATTATTTTATTTTCTCAGCTGAGAACTCATTCCAGATGCAAAAATAATAATTATACATGCACAAAATGGCCATCGTCTGCTTTTCATACATGAAAAATAGCTGCTGCCCTTAACCAAAATGGCAGTGATGTAGTACAGTTGCAACTATTTTGGTTATGGTAGCAGCCATTTTTGTGCTAGCAGAAAACAGTCCGATGCCCATTTGCACCCATGCAATCATGTTTTTTCTTTAAAAAAATATATTGCCGAGAACTTGGTGAAAGGTAGAATTCAGATCCCAGTTCTCAGTTGGTCTTGGATCCTAATTCATCCTTTCAAAGATCTCTAGCAATGATGCCGTCCATGTGTCACCTCCGTACTGGAAAAGGGTAGTGCTGAAACTTGGTCTTCGGTTTTCCCTGGAAAACCCCGAGGGTTGAGGTACTCAACTTGGTTTTCCAAGTTCTGAAGTTTGCCAAAATGCCCGCTGAAACTTCAGAACTTTGAAAATCCTCTGCTGAGTACAGGGAAGGTGGTCAGAGGCCAGAGCTAGGGCCCTGATCCCCCTTCCCTGGCCCCCACTGTCCAGGGAGATAATAGGCCAGTGGGGGCCAGGAAAGGGGGGGCAGGGACCTAACAGGGGATCATGGGTGGGGTGCTAAGGAGGTGGGGGCCTAACGGGGGCTGAGGGATAGAGTACTCATCCTCCAGAGGGTCTCTGACAACACATGGCTTCCTCCGGATGAGGTAAGTTTGGAAAAAGGAAAAAAAAGCTGAGCATGCTCAGAAGGGCTGAATGGTCCTTTCTGAGCATGCTAAGCCGTTTCCAAGATGGTATTTGGCAGTGTCAACACACTGCGATAGGAGCATGCCCAGTTTTGTTTTGTTTTTCAAACTTACCCAGTCCAGAAGAAGCCACGTGTTGCTGGAGCCCCTCCGGAGAGTACGCTACCCCATAATCCCTACTAGGCCCCCACCCCCTCTTCTGTGGCCCATTCCCTCCCCCACCAGACTCATTCTGGCCCCCAATCCTTGTCCCCTGCCCTCAGAAACTACTTGTGAATATTCGCCGAGGGTCCTCGGACCGGGATGGGCACTCAGGGGCAGTCTTTGGAACTTGGGCAAATACTTGCAAGTAGTTTTTTCACTACTCAGCTCATCCCTACTTTGTTGAGCTTTATATATTTCTCCAGCATATTTCTCTCTCTCTCTCTCTCCTCTCTCTCTCTCTGGCCATTTTTAAACAAGCACAGCTAGGGGGTGGGTCTGTGTCCACTGAGTGGATCAGCCATGGAACATCCACACATGTGGAGTGAGTGGGGAGGGATTCAAATGGGCAGTGCCCAGGAAGTACATGGACCCCACCTATCTGGCCTCCATGTACCAGCCCAGTCTATTCAAACAGACAGCTGTTCCACTGGCTAGGCCAAGAATCGCCCAGACCCCACATCAAGACGCCCTCACCACGTGATGTGAGACCATGGCAGTTCGTGGGCAAGTGAAGCCACTTCAGCAGCTGCCGTCTGCCCTCAGCAGGAATCTGGGAGGGTGGGGAAGGAGGGACAGGGAAGGAGGACCCATGTACCTGCCACAGCACACAGGGCTGGCTACTAGCCACAGGGGCACCAGGTGACAACACACGAAACCACAGGGCATGTCATATAACCCATGGGCAGCTCATGGATGCAAGGGGGAATGCATCAGGGAGACCAATGGGACAGCAGCTGAAAAAGCCAAACACTAATCCACCACCCATCCCCGCTAGGCTGACAGTCCAGTCGCAAACACACGCCACACACAGCACAGAGTCCAGGACAAACACTGGCAGTGCATGGGGCCCAGTTCCAAGGGGGATCACAGTCTCTGGATTAGGGGCAATGAACCTCATGCTACAAACAGGAGGACTCTGTGATGGAGTGAGCGGGAAGCAGAAACCTCCCCAGAGAACTGTGTGTCCACAAAAGCACAATGAAACACTCTGTCTTTTAGAGTGAATGAGGGTTTCGTCTCCTACAGAGACAGCCTGAACCCCAAAATTGTTGGATGCCACTGTGATGGATTGAGCAGGGCTTCAGCTTGGCAGGCCTTCCCCTCTAGCCTCCAACCTCCACCTACACCTGGGCGGATGCTCCTGGTCCCCATTACCCTCTGCCCCAGCTCCCTGATACTGCCGGCTGTACCCCCATGGGGTCAGGCAGCCCATAGTTGCAGAGTGGTTAGCTCAATCCCTTGTGTATGGAAGAATGGTAGGGCTCCTCTGGATAGACAGAGAAACAGGTGTCTCTAGAGTTCTAAGAGGCACTGGAGGACCACCACCCCTCCCCCTCCACTGTGGTAAAGGACAAATAGCTTATTCTAATGAAGTATAAGAACAAGGCCAACTTGTGAGAAAGGTCCAACAAAGGCAAGGTGATGGCAAGCAAAGGCAACCAAATAAATGTAAAGAGCACACACGCAAGCTGCTGACTCTATTCGGTTCCTTTATCTGGCTCTCCCTAAACTGAATATAAGCACAACCCCTTATCTCTGTGATTGTTGTCTCCTCTGTTGCAGTTGATCCCCTTGGGTGTCAGGTTGAAGAATGACAGTATCCTTTGCGGAGAAGGGCTTTCATACCTTTCCCTAGCCTGAGGCTGAAACCTGCTAGGAATTTCCCTATCCGGATTCTTTTGGGTGCGGACAGAAACTTCCCTGCTCCCAACCCCTTTTTGGCAAAACTGTGCTGGCCAGGTACTTTTGCAGCCCCATTGAGAAGAGCGTGGGCACAATTAAGAACATAAGAACGTAAGTAGTGTCATACTGAGTCAGACCAATGGGCCATCAAGTCCAGTATCCTGTCCTCCGACAGTGACCAATCTCCATCACATCAGAGAAGAACCAACAGTCACATGGACAATCCATTCCCCATTGTTCACTCCCAGTTCCCATTTCAACAGTAAGAAGTTTATCCCATAAGCTACTTGGTTAATAGCCATTAATGGACCTGCTTTCTAAGAATTTATCCAGTCCTTTCTTAAACCCGACTATACTACTGGCCTTGACAATTGGCACCCATTGTCCTACCCCAGCCCACTCCTCAAATTGTAGCTTCCCCAAGCCCACAGGTGGGTTTTCTTTACCTAATTGTGCACTCCGCCCCTGCCCAGGAGTACAGTGCCATGTGCCTTATTAAAATACTGAGAACATAATGATCCATTAAACAAGTCATGTCCATTCCAGATTATACAATACCAAAACATGTAGTAGGTCCATTCCCACCCACTATCAGGTGACTGACTCACATAGACAGCATGCAGCGCAATGTCCCGGGGCAGGGGCGGTTGCAGCAGAGGGACTGGAATGACTCAGTCCAAGGGCAAAGTCAAGCAGGCAGAATCCCACACACAGGAACAGGAAAAATGGAGGGGGACCACAGTCACCAAGCATTGTTCCAAAGCCAGTCAGCAGCGGTGGAGCCAGCATTTGGAACCCCCCACCCTCCACATACACTACCCATGCAAACTTCCCTCTCCAGGACCCGCGTGCCTGCATATGTTGATCCACCATGAAGTTCAGGTCATCCTAATTCTAGCTGCCCACAGCAAGCTAAACATCTGCCTGGGTCCAGATCTTGTACAAAATAGTCGTTCCACGGTCAGGTAGGGACCCCCAGCTGAGACCGTGAGCAGCTGCAGTTTGTGCATGCGATCCTGGCACTCATCCCCCTGTGTCTGGTAACCCTGAGCAGGCATCAGGATAGTTGTCACTGTGATGGGGGGGGGAGACCCCCTTTCAAAAGGCACAGATGAAACGCCGGAAGGTTAAAACTCTCCTGCGAAGCAACACTCTCACTCACCTCCCTAGGTAGCTGCATTCCCACCAGAGGCCATCCCCAGTGGGCCACAGAACCCCAAGTTGCTCATCTTCCACTGGAAATCATGGCCGCACACATGATGTTGCAGGAGCAACAGGCTCCGCAACAGCATGTAATATTCATCACGCATGGACATGGGGTTCGCCAACAGCAGTGGGACATCATCCCTAAGCCAGAGTTCACCCAGGGTCATAGTTCCACAGGCATCCCAAAACGCTGTATCCGCCCAACCACACGATGGAGGGCTATGGAACTGGGACATGCCAGACATGTAACAGCCACAGTAAGCAATAAGTGCCCCGTGGGGATGGGAGGTCAACACAAGCTCAACAAGGTGTCTGCAACCAGATGCAGCTGTGCCCCAAAGCCACCACATAACAACCCCAAACCCCCACACAAGAGTTCTGTGAGTTTATCACAGACAGTAATCTTGGTCTCTCAGTGATACGGGAACACCTAGCCATGTTGGGGAGGGGGGCTAAAGCCACAAGGATGGCATCAGAACCCTGTCCCCAGATGAGGAGGGGAGAACAAACCCAGGGGAAACACACAAGGACAGCATGTTAGGCAATAACAAGTAACCATTTTATTCATCAGTTCATGAGCAGCTGCTATGCTTCTATAGCCATCACATTGCCATTTCTCCATGGTGCTGGTGGACCTGTCCTCTGGGTGGTTGTGCAGCCCGGTTCACATGGACCAGTAATGTGTGTGGGGCCCTCCCCACACATGTATTTGCCTGCCCCCACGTGGAGCATCCTAGCTTTTTCTCCACAACTCTGTGAGTGGCCATGGATGGGTGGTTTGTGGGTCAGGGGAGCACTCACACACACACACACACACACACACCACCTTCAGATGGGCCTTTGGATGCATGTGGGAGGGGTGGACCTGTGTAGCAGCATCTCAAAGGGGTGGGCTGTGGCTCAGGTGGTAGAGTGTATGCTTTACATGTATAAGGTCCCATGCTCTGTTCCCAGCATCTCTAATTCAGAATCGTGGCCAGCACCCCTGGGTGAGCCCTCTTCTGGAGAGCCAGTTTTGAAACCCTGCTGCCGTGTCAGGTTGTGACGATACTGGGCTAAGGTCGAACATTGGTCTGACTCAGTTAGTCAGCTTTTTATATTCTTAAAAGCGGCCTCACACACACACTTATTCAACTTGCTTTTTGTTCAATAAAGTTCATTGCCCAGCATCTTCATAAAGGATTTCCCAAGTTTCCTTCCCACATCAGCCCTCACCTGCTTCTCTTCTATTTGTGTTCTTCCGAACACATGTACTTGTATAACAAAAGGCTCAACTCCTACTAAGCTTGCTTACATACTGCTAAGTCAGTCCAGTACCTTAAAATTAACCAGAAGCTCCCCACTCCCCTTTCTCCTTTATCTGTAAGAAAAGGTCTGGCTGACAGTAAGGTTTGTCCTGCACGGTATTTATTTTTGTATTTCCAAAAGTTTTCAGTCAGTGTATCAAGTTTAGCTCTTATCAGATAATTAAAGAGTGCTTGCCTCCTGAGGCAATTTTAAATCAATCTCAGGAAATGCAGTAACTATACAGTGTAGATAATTATAGTCCATTAAAGTACCTTAAGATTAGATTCAGAGATCACTAATCACACAAGGTCATAAATACATGGAATCTTTCTTTGGCTGTGTCTGAATTCTGATATGTACCCCTTCTTGAGAATACTATTTTCCAGGTATTAGTATTTGGGATAAATACTAACATAATTAAAGTAAAATTCAAATGTTTTCCTTACAGAATGTGAATATAGACTCCACACAGTAAATAATGAAAACATCTCATAACATAATGCGACTGTCATGAAGTTTGTGAAAGACCATGAAATGTTTTGAAAGTCTGCAATCCTCAAATAACTTATTCCAGAGCGATACTACTGAAGTTAACGGGACAATTCTGGAGTAAGTGGCTCAGGGATTGCCGCCAAATTTGTATTAAGGCATCTACAGCATTTACAGATAGAAAAGGTTTTTGTTCTACATTTTAACCACTATAAAAATATAAGCGATGAAACCCTGGCTCTTCTATAGGTAGGCTATGGGTGAGTCCTCAACCATTAAAGGGTATTTTCAAATGTGATGATACCACGTGTGGCCACGCTATACCCCGGAGTGGCCACCGGTGGTGGTGTCACGTTTGTTCCCACCTGCCAGATGTTTACCACGGGCGGGAACAAATAGGTCCTTAACCATGGCAGAATTAATTCCAGGTTCTGCACTGGACTGCACCTGCCAATGCACAACCTGGAGTTAGCTATGCTACGGTCCGGAGATGGCTTTCCCAGATGAGGGTAGACTGAGCTATCATCTTGATGGCCTGCTCTACCTAACTGGCCAGTGGCCAGACCATTTCCAGGTAGTCACAGCAGTCTCATAGGCTGCTGCACCCAGCTGTCAGGGAGGGTGCCGTGCTGAGCAACGTGGGAGTGGGGTCATTCAGACCACGTCCGCACATCCCCCTCACCCTCTCCCTGCCCCCTCCTCAGCCCTGGCCGCTGGCACTTTTGTTCAGCGACAGGGCCAGATCGTGCCTGGGGTGAAGGCTCTCACCCCAGGAAGGATCAAAGTGTGGTGGTGCTGAGCACCATCGCGTTTGAAAATACCCATAGTCAAGTTGGAGCTGAACTTTTGCCTTTAATGAGCGCAGGATTACACCCTACCACATTAGGGTGTAATCACCACATCTGGTCCGCCCCCAGAAACGTATGGAACTGGATCGGTTCGGGAAAGCTCTGGGGTAGTTTCCCCTGGACCTTAACACCTGCTCGGTCAATGATCTCATAGTCTTCTGGAACACCTTGTTGGCTGAGACCATTGACAGAGTGGTTCCCAGGCATCCGCTGCCCTCCCAAGTCTCCCGCAGGTCTCCTTGGTTTACTGAGGGCCTGCGGTGCTTGAAGCGGGAGGGCAGGTGGTTGGAGTGATGGTGGCGCCGGACCCGTGATGGGTATGATCGATTGCAGCATAAGACCAGTTTAAAGGTCTATGCTGTGGCAGTGCAGGCAGCAAAGAAGCAGTTCTTTACTGCCCTTATTGCATCTGCAAAGTCATGTCCAGCTGAGCTTTTCCGGGTGGTGAAAGGTTTGATCAGTTCTGCCTGTCTTCGCCTGGACCTGGAGCAATCCAGTGACCTCTGTGACTGGTTCATCGAGTACTTTGTAGATAAGATCGCTCACATCCACCACGATTTCAGTTGCGCAGTTATTGCAGAGGGTCATCTTGGGGCTATGGATGCCCCGTCCTGTCCTGTTTTGTGGGATTGATTTCAGATGGTGTCGCCTGCCAATGTGGAGTCCTTGTTGGGATCTGTTCGTGCCACCACTTGTGAACAAGATCCTTGCCCGGAGACGCTATGGCCATTGCTGGCTGGGGTGGTTAGTGCCTCCCTTCAGGAGGGCAGGGTGCCTGAATGCCTGAAGGAGGCTGTGGTTAGGCCCCTGCTCAAGAAACCATCTCTTGACGCTGATGCTCCTGCCAGTTATCAGCCGGTCTCTAACCTTCCCTTTTTAGGGAAGGTTATTGAATGGGCTGTGGCACGGCAGCTCCAGGAACATCTNGGCTGTGGCACGGCAGCTCCAAGAACATCTAGACCGCACTGGTTTCCTTGACCTCTCTCAGTCCGGGTTTCAGCCTGAGTATGGTATGGAGACTGCATTGGTGGCCTTGGCTGACAATCTCTGTCTGGCGTTGGACCAGGGTCATCAGACCTTACTGGTCCTGCTAGACCTTTCTGCTGCGTTCGACACAGTTGATCATGAGGTGTTGGTGACTCACCTGCGGGACTGTGCCGGAATTGGTGGGACGGTCTTGGACTGGTTTTGTTCTTTCCTGGCTGGGAGAACTCACCAGGTGGTCTTGGGGGATTGTCTGTCTTCCCCCCAGGACCTCACGTGTGGGGTCCCGCAGGGTGCCATTCTGTCCCCCCTCTTGTTTAACATCTATATGCAGCCATTAGGGGAGATCGTGAGAGGGTTTCAGGGCATGTAGTGTCATCCGTATGCTGATGACCCTCAGCTCTACCTTTCTTTTTCCATCGACCCAGGCCATGCAGTCTCTTTATTTTCCCAGTGACTGTCGGCTGTGGGGGCTTGGATGAGGTTGAGCCATCTGCAGCTGAATCCTGACAAGATGGAGGTGATGTTGGTGGGTGAGGGCCTGGCAGGCCTGGGAGTGATTGAATCTCCTATTGTGTGTGTGTGGGGGGGGGATTGCCCTCCCATGGTCTCGCAGGTGTGGAGTCTGGGTGTGGTCCTCGATTCATGACTCAGTCTGGAATCTCAGGTTGTGGCCATGGTGGGGAGTGCATTTCGGCAATTACATCTTGTCCGGTGGCTTCAGCCGTAACTCTCAGACTCTGACCTCGTCACTGCCATCCATGCCTTCATCACCTCAAGGTTGGATTACTGCAATGCGCTTCATGTGGGGCTGCCCGAGAAGCTTGTCCAGAGGCTTCAGCTGGTGCAGAATGCCACAGCCCGTCTTCTTATGGGGGTGGGCTGCAGGGAGCACATGACACCTGTGCTCAGGCTCTGCACTGGCTGCCTATAAAGCACCAGGACAGGTTCAAGGTGCTGGTTCTGACCTTTAAAGCCCTTCACAGCCTCAGCCCTGCTTATCTGTGGGATCGCCGCACTCCCCATTTGCACGTGGTGCACGTGCGGCCCCTGACATCGTCCGTGGGGGCCTTTTTGGAGGTTCCCCGAGTGAGACGGATGGCCACTGATGTGATATCTTTTTCGGTGGCTGCCCCTGTGCTGTGGAATTCACTCCCAGAGGAGGCTCGGTTGGCCCCCACCCTCCTGTCATTTCTATTGGTATATGCAACATCCACAAGTTAATGCCTGCTGTATTAATAACAGTAATTGACTATATCGCCACCAGATGGCGCTGCTAAGTTTATGTGTACACGGAAGGGAGATAGGGTTTTGCAGTTGAATTCCTTTGTGTAACCACTCCTTCTTCCCTTCTCTCTCTTTGTCTCAGTCTCCATTTTGACTTCTTACTAGCTAGATGCAACTAAGGATCTGTGCATGATAAAGCTTAAGTAAAGTTCTGTTTTTAAACCTTCAGATGCATTTGTCCTTACTGATTGCGAATCAGTTATTACTCTGCAACAGGTTATGGGCCCAGACCTCTTCAGAACAGCCCAGAACAACTCTAACATCTGGAAGTGAGCTGAAAGGAAAAGAGACCCAAAAGGAAACTCCCAGAGAAGGCCTGTAAGTGGACAGAAGAACCAGAATCCCAAACTGAAGGGAGGGAAGCAAGCATGGCCAGCAGCTCTGATTTAAAGTTTTCAGTCTGCAAACTGAATAACACAAACTGCCAGTTGTGGAAATACAAAGTAGAAATGCTCCTATCCAAAGATGACCAGAGGGAGGTGATCGCAACAGACAGACCTGCAGCAAACCCTGAGGTATGGGACAGAAAGAACAGACAGGCAAAGGCAATCATAAGTCTGCTAGTAGAAGAGGGCCAGCTTGTCCCCTCCCCCACCCGGAAGTAGTTGGAGGGCTATTAAGCCCAGCTGCCAACGGCTCCTGTCTCAAAGGACTTGCCTGCACTGTTTCCATCTGTTGCTGAGGGGGGCTACTGCTGTTGCCGCTGCCTGCTAATGTCACTCTGCCTGGATCCCTGGGACCTGTGGAGGGTAAGGAAAACAAACTGTGAGTGCCGGGGGTGGTGGTGAGAGGCATAAAAGAAGCTGACTGCGAGGACCAGCTTGTCCCCTCCCCCACCCGGAAGTAGCTGGAGGGCTATTAAGCCCAGCTTCCAGCATCCACTGGCCTCAGGCCATGGTCCAAAGGACCATAGCCAAAGGGCAGAGCATTTAGGGGCACTTTGGGACCACAGGGGACACTGGGGAGTTTTTGTGGCAGGGGTCTTTTGTGTTCAGGGTTAGGAGGGAAGGGTGGGTGGTGTAGGAGGGGTGGTTAGAGGGGGTGGTTTGTGAGGGTGTCTCAGTGCCAACCCCTGGTGGCAGCCGGGGGGGCATTGGGAGGGTTATTGGTGGGGGGGAGGGCACCTGATCCCTGTGAGAGAGGGAAGCCGGGTGGGGGACTGTCTCCGGCCAGTCCTTGGTGGCAGCAGGATGGTGGGGGAGATTGGGGGTAAGTTTGGGGGGGATGGGAGGTGAGAGACCACAGGGTGAGCAGCCAGGTTTGGGGGGTCAGGATTTAGTGGACGGGTGGGTGTGTGGCACGGCTATAAAGGTGGTTTTTGGGCGTGGATGGTATGATCCAGGAGGTTGGATGGCTTGTGCTCCTAGGGGACCTAGGTGCCTGCGGGAGGAGCAGTGTACCAATCCCCCGCTGGGGTGGAGGGAGGTGTCAGGTCCAACGTCCACTCGTGGGGAGCTGTTGTTGCTAAATGTGAGGTCCATTGTCAACAAGGCCCCAATTGTCCAGGACGTAATCTCGGATGGGGCTGTGGACCTCACATGTATTAGAAAGACCTGGCTGGACAAGATGGCTGGACCAACTTTAGCCGATCTCGTTCCGGCCGGGTATGCCGTGCAGCACCAGCCCCGCATGGGTGGCCAGAGGGGGGGGTGTAGCTATTATTTTTAGAGAGGACTGGCCTGTTAGGAGATATCCAGTTTGGGAGATTTTAGGTATTGAGGTCCTCCATGTGGTGTTTGATTTGGCTGGGGGCAAGCTAGGGGTGCTGCTGGTATACCGGGCCCCTTCCTGTCCAGCAGCATCCCTTACCACTCTAGAAGAGCTGGCCTCTGAGGTGGCGTTGGGCTCCTCCAGGACTTTGGTCCTGGGGGACTTCAACATTCACGCCAATGCCAGCCTTTTCGGGGCGGAGCGAGAATTCATGGCCGCCATGGCAACCATGGATTTGTCCCAGGAGGTCACCTGCCCGACCCACGTGGGGGGCATATCCTCGACCTGACCTTCGATTCTGGCCTTGAGGCAGGGGGTCCAGTTGTGGGGGAGGTTAGAGCTGTGCCCTTGTCATGGACAGACCATTATCTCCTTCAGGTCAGTCTCTTAGCGCACCCCCTACAGAGGGGGAATGGGCCAGTTAGGATGGTCCACCCTTGGAGGCTGATGGAACCTCAGTGGTTCCAAGAGATCCTGAGGGAGTTAACCTTGGACCTGGACGGTCACTCTGCTGATGAGCTAGTCCAGCGTTGGAACAGCTTGCTGGAGGAGGCCATTGACAGGGTGGCTCCAAGATGCCCTCTGCCTCTGTCTCATCACCGCAGGGCCCCTTGGTTTACTAAGGGGCTGCAGGGGATGAAAGAAGTAGGCAGGAGGCTGGAGCGACACTGGCGTAGGACTCGATCTGACTCCGACTGACTTCTCCATAGGGCCCATATGCCGTCCTATGTTGAGGTTGTGAGGACAGCAAGGAAGGATTTCCTTGCTGTCCTCATAGCTTCTGCGAAGTTTATGGGTGGTGCAGGGGCTGGTCAGTCTAGCCTCCCTCCACCTGGATGGGGACTTGTCCCAGGCCCGCTGTGAGGAGTTTGTCATCTACTTCGCAGACAAGATAACTCAGATTCAGAACAACTTTGACAGTGGATTAGAGGCAGTAGGTAGAGAGCATGAGGTGATGGAGACCCCGTCTGGTCCATCTTTGTGGGGGGAGTTTCAGGAAGTGATGCTGGCTGATGCGGTGGATGTCTTGGGGTCTGTGAGAGCCACCTGTTGAGAACTTGATCCATGCCCGTCCTGGTTGGTGAAAGCCTCGAGGGAGACGTTGGGGACAGTGCTGGTGAGGGTGGTTAATGCGTCCTTGCAGCAGGGGAGATTGTTTCCCAGCCTCAAGGAGGCTGTGGTGTGCCCCCTGCTGAAGAAACCATCATTGGATGTGGACGCACTCGTCAGCTACCGACCTGTCTCTAACCTTACCTTTTTAGGGAAGGTTATTGAATGGGCAGTGGTGATCCAGCTCCAGGCGCATCTAAACAGAATTGGTTTCCTGGACCCGTTTCAATCTGGTTTCCGCCCCGGCTATGGCACCGAGACAGCATTGGTGGCCTTGGTCGACGATCTCTGCCAAGAGATGGATGCATTGATGGGGTCACCATCCATCCTGTTCTCCGTGCCCGCAGCTTGGGCTTCATTTTTGACATGCACCTCTCCTTTAAACCTTAAATTGGCTCTGTGGCCAAATCCTGCCGATTCGCTCTCCTCAACATTGCCCGCATACGCCCCTTTCTATCTATCTCCTCGGCCAAAATCCTTGTTCATGCCATGGTTATCTCTCGCCTCGACTACTGCAACCTCCTCCTTGCTGGCCTCCCT
>QEPC01009252.1:79084-95456 GCA_003113815.1 Sphenodon punctatus
TTCAATGGGGACACAGCGCCCCATTGAAATCAATGAAATAAATCCGGTACCGGTATACCGGATTTAATCCGGGAATCCGGTTTTCAGAGAACCGGTAACCGGTAAATCCGGTAGCCGGTAATGGGCCCGGGGTCCCACCTCTACCAAATGTTAATCCACATAAGGGAGGAGGCCACAGCAAAGGGCATGTGGAATGCACTGTAGAAGCTACATGAAAGGACCAGCTTGAACAGTAAGCTGTTTCTCCTAAGGAAACTGTACCAGATGAGACTTGTTAAAGGGAAGGAGATGCAGGATCACATAAACTCAATGCTGGAAGTGGTAGCACAACTGAGAGGCATAGGTGAAGAGATAAAAGACAACCACATGGTGGCCTTACTTCTCTGCAGTCTGCCTGAATCATACAGCACCCTCATAAAAGCCCTAGAGACAAGGCCTAAGGCAGATATAACACTGGAATTTGTAAAAGGGAGACTCATGGATGAATTCCAGCGCAGGAAAGAAATCATGCAAGACAATCAGGACCAGGATAAGGAAACTGTCCTGAGAATTGTAGACAACAGATTGCACAAGAAGGAAACAAGGACATGTTTTTGGTGCAAGAAAGGACACCTGAAGAAAGACTGCTCTATATGGAAGGCAGAACAACAAAAGTGATCTCCACAAGTGCCTAAGCAAAGGGCCAAGGTCACAACCAGTGACACAACCACAGAACAGTGGAGTGGATGTATTAGAGCAACACAGACCAACTCATCACAGGACTGGTGTGTCGACTCTGTAGCCATGAGTCACATGACCAGCGACAAGAGCTTTTTCACGGTACTGGACCCAAGCAACAAAAAAGAGATATACCTTGCTGATGGAAGTGGCATCACTGCAGAAGGTATTGACAAAGGAATTCTAAGTTGCAACAAGCCACACGGAAGCACACTAGCAATACCGGTAAAGGATGTGCTGTATGTACCTGGCTTAGAGGGAGGACTCCTATCTGTTAAATGCATAACAGAGAAAAGGATCACCGTCAAGTTCCAGAGTAATGAATGCACAATACAGAAGGTTACAAGGGTCCTAGCCAGAGTCTAAGTAGATGAGCACCTGTATCGCTTGAGTGCAACCAAGGCACAAGCAAAACTCACTGCGCACGAGCAACACAAGGCCTGTATTCATCTGTGGCATTAACGTCTGGGTCACACGCACCCGGAGAGTATAAAGGAACTGCAAAGACAGCAGCTGACAAAAGACCTGATAGTAACAACATATCCCTTGACCATGAGATGTGAATGCTGTATCAAAGCTA
This sequence comes from Sphenodon punctatus, assembly GCA_003113815.1. Classification (NCBI taxonomy): domain Eukaryota; kingdom Metazoa; phylum Chordata; class Lepidosauria; order Sphenodontia; family Sphenodontidae; genus Sphenodon; species Sphenodon punctatus. Next base: position 80,382 of record QEPC01009252.1, read on the forward strand.
AAGTCACCAGAGCAACGCTCCCCAAGGCAAGTCAGACAAGAACCTCCAAGCCACTTGACCTCATACACAGCAATGTGTAAGGCCCCATGAAAGTACCCACACTTGGAGGGAACAGATACATTGTGACATTCATAGACAAATACTCAAGATACACAGTCACATACCTAATGAAGCATAAGGATGAAGTACTGGAAAAATTAAGAGACTACATAACCATGACAAGCAACGGATTCCAACGCAAGCCGCTCATACTTCGAACTAACAATGGAGGCGAATACACAGGAAAGAGAGTTGAAGACTTCCTGAGATCCCACGGGATACAGCACCAGAAGACAGTACCATACACGCCTGAGCAAAATGGGGTAACTGAAAGAAAGAACAGAACCTTAACAGAAATGATCAGGTGCATGTTGATGGACTCTGGACTGCCAGAAAAATATTGGGCCGAGGCAGTAGTTACGGTGACATATCTACAGAACTGACTACTCAAGAACAGCAAGTAAAACTCCGTACGAACTCTGGTATGGAGAGAAGCCTAGTATGGGACACATCAAAGTGTTTGGATGCAAGGCATACATGTACATTCCAGAAGAGAAACGCACTACTACAAAACCGAGCTGTGGAAGGGATTCTTGTTGGATACAGCGAACACTCCAAAGGATACAGAATCCTCAACCCACACACAGATAAAGTAACTATCAGCAACAGCGTGATTTTAGAAGAAAACCCAAGCAACAGTGTAATGTCCTAACAAGAATCAGGAGAAGAAGCATGTCCTGAATCAGGAGAAGTGCGTCCTGAACAAACAGTTGAAATCAGTACAAGCTCAACTGAGATGCAGGAACAAACCCAATCACCTGCATATGTTGAAATCAGAACATCTACTAGGGAAAATAAAGGCAAACCACCCACCCATCTGTCCTATAAAGCAAGGACCGACAGACTGCCTGAGCCATCAACATGGGAAGATGTTTTACAGACGTCAGAAGGGGACCACAACAAATGGACAAAGGCAGCTATAGAAGACATGGTAACAGATGCCCTGAAAAAACTATTAGCAGGAAAGCACCACCGAAATCTACTAATAGGTTAACTTCTGTCTGTTGAGAAGGGGTGTTGGTATATGCAACATCCACAAGTTAATGCCTACTGTATTAAGAACAGTAATTGACTATAGAGCCACCAGATGGTACTGCTAAGTTTATGTGTACATGGAAGGGAGATGGGGTTTTGAAGGGAGTTGAATTCCTTTGTGTAACCACTCCTTCTTCCCTTCTCTCTTTGTCTCAGTCTCCATTTTGTCTTCTTATTAGCTAGATGCAACTAAGGATCTGTGCCTGATAAAGCTTAAGTAAAGTTCTGTTTTTAAACCTTCAGCTGCATTTGTCCTTACTGATTGTGAATCAGTTATTACTCTGCAACAGTTTCAACATTTGTGTAAGACCTGGCTGTTCCATCAGGTCTTTGGTGAGGGAATGGGTAGGGTGGGGGAGGTGGGGTTTGGGAGGGAGGGTGAGTTTTTATGATTTGTTTTAAAATTTGTAGATTTATTTTTAAATGTTTTATTGTTGAATTTTTTTGTGTGCATGTGTTGTTCACCGCCCTGAGCTGCCTTTGGGCAGGAGGGGTGGGATATAAGTTTTAAATAAATAAATAAATAAATAAATAAAATAAAATAAAAATTAGCTACCCTTTTACTTCAGTAAGATCTGAGTTTTCTCAGACAAGTGTATTTGATATGTGCTTCATCATGACTTTAATATTAATCCTTTTACAAAAAAACTTTTTCATGAAAACTTTCAAAATATTATATATTTTGAAAGTTTTCATAAAAAAGTTATATATATATATAACTTGTATATTATATAACTTATATTATATATATATATATTTATATTATATATATATATATATTGATCGCAAGTGTTTGACTTGGAATTTTTTTGTTCTTCACATATTTTTGCTTCCTGAATTTAAAAACAAATTGTTTTCAACAACTGAGAATTTCCACTTTTCAATAACTTTCTTCTTTTTAAAACTTGAAAAATTGACAAAATATATTTCAATTTCTGAACCTTTTTTTAAAAAAAATTGGCATTGGGAAGCTAAAATTGCAGGGGGGTGTTATCTGTTGGTTGTCAAGGACTAAAAAAGTATGCCAACAAATTCTGGGGGGAAAGGTCAATAACATTTTTGGAAAAAACAAAACATTTTTGTCAAAATACAAATGATTTGCAATAGTTTTAATTTCCTTTTTGACCAAAACATTTTCAAGATTATAACTATGAAAAGCTCTACTGAAAAGTCAAACTTTAAGTGTCCAAATTTAAGGAATCTAGCCACTTGTGACGTGAATAAAAAGAAAAGAAAAAAAATAGGATCTTGGTAAAGGTCTTACGAAATGAATTAAAGTACCCGGGTAATAATTAATCATTGGCTATTCTATGAAGATACCATTATTTATTCATGTAGAGAAGAAGGGTCTGTTTTGAACTTTCTTATGAGGAGACGTCTACTTAAGGCCCCAACAATTTCATGGGTTTCATGTAGTCTACTATGGACTTTTTCTATTCATATATGTATTTGATAGTACACTTGTATGCTGGGTTTTATTATGTTCAATAAATGCTGTATGTAATTATCAACTATTCCCCTAAGGTAGTTATTGCATTACAGTCCTTGGTGGGTTTTTTTACTTTCTCTCTCTCTCTCTCTCTCTCTCTCTCTCTCTCTCTCTCTCTCTCTCTCTCACACACATTTGAATCCAAAGAAGAGTGGATCCATTAGACTTAAGTGTGATGGTCAGAGTCTGTCTGGCTTTGAAATTCAGGATCCATGCTAGTGATTTTCTGTGTGATCCTTTTAAGTCATTGAGCATGTTTTTGCTTATATTTACCTCTGTCTAAAACAGGTATAGTAAAAACGGGTAAAATACAGGTTCAATGAGGAGCTTTCCAAGATTAATGTTATAACAACTTTGGTGCTCATGCAAATGTTTTGCCATTGTTTTCATGATAGATGCCTTTTTTCTGAGAGTTCAGAAATCAGGCCTTAGATTTCATACCTGTACTGAGACCTGTAAAATATTTCTCTTCACCAAGTCTGCAGCATACGAATGAAAAATTCTCCATGATGCAGCCATATTGCAACAGCAATATAGGGGGAAAGAGGTATCAGGTAGGGCTGAAATGAGATGTAACCATAGCAGTAACAAAATGGTAACAATAGCATCACTGCTATTTTGGTTAAAAGCAACAGATTGCGCATGCGCAAAATTGCTCCAGGACTGTTTATCACATGTGCAAATGGCTGATGCCCTTAACAGAAATAGCAGCAATAGCATGTTAAGTGTAGTGGCCATTTTGTGCATGGACAAAACCGTCCAGTGGTCATTTTGCACATGCACAATCTGTTGCCTTTAACCAAAATAGCAGTGACGCTATTGTTACCATTTTGGTTAAGGTCAGCGGCCATTTCAGATGGGCAAAATGCACAATGAATTTTTATCCTAATCAGTTCAGTTTGCTTTATTCTTGTACTGGCCATAGCCATGACAAGGCACACACACAAACAAACATAAAAACCATGAATAAATTATTAAAATTGAACAAACAGGGCCTAACAATTAGGGTTTATATATCAAAAGTAGACCATAAACAATATACGATAAAGTTACAAACATAACAAATAATAATTAAACACTTATTCCATAATACATAGAATGGCAAATCAGGTGGTGAATTTTTTCCATAAGAAACTAACCCGAAGGGTAAAGCATTTACCTGAAGGGTAAACTATTTCTGAATATAAAGGATTCCTATCCGAAAGACAAACAATCAGCAAACCCAATGAAGACAGGGCCGGAGAGGGGTTAATCCTAGACCACATTACTTCCCTTGCATGAGAACAAAGTGAACCGTATAACAAGTAATGGACAACATTCTTGATAGCATCTGCCCCACAGGGACACTTCCTTTCAGCATAAGGTTGGCTGTTATATCTGCCAAGTGATACAGCAGAGTCAAATGATTGCAACCGGAGAGCAGTGAAAGCTCTTCTCAGACCAAAATCTAATAGTTCGTTTAAATAGTTACAGCCATGCCTAGGCAGTAAAATATAGCGGTAACAAGGAGAGACATGAACCGTCCTGGCTTGACACCTCAAATTTTGAATACCTATATCCCAAAGTCTATCCTTTATTATTTGAACCACACATTTTAGTGGAAATTGAAGAAAAAAAGGAATAGAGAGACCAAGATTATTTAATTTATCATGAGCTGATCTTGACCAAGGGAAACCAGCTATTTGCATTTCTAATTCAAAACACAACTTCGTAAAAGAATCTGGCGGACTCAGAGCCAATTTTAGAACCATAAACAAAAATATTGCATCCAATTTAACCCCCATTGATACGGCTCCAGTTTCCAGCTTAACCAGTGCAAAAGATGTACCTGGAGAAACTCCAAGTACATTCCGCAGAAATTTATTTTGCACTGACTCTAATAATGCAATGGCGGTGGGGGTATAACCCCATACCTGAACTCCATAACTAAGTTTCACCAGGATTTTGGATTAAAAGACTTTGAGAGCTGGGGCAACAAGATATAAAATTATAAAATTTATAAATAGTCCCTAAGCTTACCAGAGCATCTTGTTTGATTGAATGATTGTGAGGAAGCCAAGAATTATTATATGCAAAAATCAACCCCAGGTATTTGAAAGTTCGAACCCGGTCAATTTGATTGTTGTTTAAATACCAGGACACAGGTTTGAAACTTTTGGTAAATACCATGATCTTTGTTTTTTTATAATTTATTTTCAGGCCTCACAACTGACAGTTGACCCCAAAGTCTAATAACAATCTCTTCAAACTTAGTCTAGAGGTTGATAACAACAGGGTGTCATCTGCATACATTAAGTTGGATATTTGATGCACTTTAATTTTAGGGGCCATATAATTTCCAATGTCCCTATGATCCAAGATCAATTGGTTGACATACAAATTAAAAAGTAAAGGAGCCAGTAGACACCCTTGCCTAACACCTCTAGAAGTCAAAATTTCATTGGCTAAAGCACCTTTCCTATTTAAATTAATCTGAAGCCTTGTATTAGAATAAAGAGATTTTATTAACTTGAGCAGGCATGGATCAATTCCCAAACGAACCAACTTGGCCCAGAGAAAAGTTCTATCTAATAAATCGAAAACCGATGAAAAGTCTATGAAAGCTACAAACAAATCCAGTTCCTTCTGCCTGCATTGGTTAATCAGATGATTTAAGATGTAACAGTGATGAATAGTACTTCTTCCATTCTGAAAACCAGCCTGTTCTACGGCAAGAATCCTTCTTTCTTTGACCCAGTCATCAAGGCAATTTAATAACAATCGAGAGTATAACTTGGATATTATAGGCAAAAGACTATAATTTTGAGGATCGGCTCTATCACCCTTTTTATATATGGGTATTACAATGCTGGCCTTCCAATAATCAGGTATTATCCTGGAGTTATTAATGAGGGTTAAAAGGTTAGCCAAGGCACTCCGCCAACATCTGGAATTCTGTTTAAATATCTCTCTGGGGAGAAAATCCCCACCTGGGAATTTTTAAATTTAATTACATTTTTTCTAGGGATGGGCGAACAGATCGTGGTTCGTTTCGGCTGCGTTCGGTTCGTCCGTTCGGTTCGGCCATTCAGTTGGGTTGCGTTCGGTTTGTCTGTTCGGTTCAGCAGTTCGGCTAGTTCGCCGAGGTCGAGTTCGGCTCAACGTCCGAACGGGCCGTTTGGTTAGGCTGTTCGACTGTTCGGTTCGCCCGTTTGGCCGTTCGGGAAATGTTGTTATGGGTGTTTGGTTTTTTTGTTATATAGTTTTTTTGTTTTTTATTGGGTTTTATATGGTTTTCTTTTGTTTTTTATTTGGTTTTTTTGTTTTTATATGGGGTTTTTAAATTAATTTTTTAAATCTAATATATATATATCTACACTAAATCGAACTGCTATTAACTATTCTAAATGCTATGAACTAAATGGATTATCTAATAAGTACACAGACCTACTCCTACAAACACTAAAACTAAATCACTAATGCTATCTATCACTAAGCTAAGTCCTACAACTCTCTACTATCTATCTATCTATCTATCTATCTATCTATCGATGGAGATATATACATCCCATATATATGGAATGGGGGGGAATCACAAACAGAAGAGAAGTCTGTAGTGAAATACATACATACTCAATGAGTCTGTACAGTGCATAACACAAGGTTTCAGTTTAAGGTTTAAGTTTCATTTCAGTACAAAACTGAAATGAAACTTAAAGCAACCTAAAAATCCTACTCAACGCCTGCTGTTCAGGAACAGTGACTAGCTCAGAAGGTGTTGGGAAGGGGGGAGGCAGATAATTAGTTTCGTTTCTTGCAAGCCTCTCCACCCCTGGTGCGAAGTCTGCTCCTCAGTGACTGACACCTCCCTGTCATGTTTGACCTTCCAGTGCACCTTTTTTTGCCACCCGAACTCCCCCGAACATGATCCGAACTGACCGAACTGTTCGGCCATTTCGCCGTTCAGTGTTCGGTTTGTTCGGTATGTTTGCGTTCAGGTTCGTGTTCGAGTTCGGTCGTCCGAACAGGCCTAGTTCAGGCCGAACTCCGATCTATCAAACCGCGTTCGTCCATCCCTAATTTTCTCACTCAAGAACTTGTTCCCAGAACTGAGATGTCCAGGTTCTCTAAATTGCGAGTTTACTCACAAGAAAGAATTATTGGATGTTTTAAAATGAGACCCATTCACGTATGACTCCCCACCGACCATGCATCCAATTGCTCAGCTGAAGGGGGGGGGCACACTCCCATGAGTTATGCACCATGGTCATGCATGGAGCATCTCCAAAAAATCCAAGGTGCATTGTGCCAGGCAAGCCAAAAAGGTGTGTGGCAATGGGTGTTCATGCAACCCCTGCTCTTATGAACTGAACCGGCCACTCATGGCATGGCATGGCACAGGTTCACCGGTACTACAGAGAACCACTGTCCCAAAGCATAGAGAGGTTCTGTGCCCATCTGTGGCATGGCCAGCTCCCTCATCCTGCCCGCAGCCCTAGCAGCAGCCCGTAAAGGATGCGTTCACAAAATACAAATCCACACTCAGCTAAAAAAAACACCTCTCCATTCATCTGACAGTAGAGGGACCAGTGAATACCATGGAAGGCAGCAGCTCCACCAGTCAGGAAGCTGAACATCTGCCCAGGGAGAGGGGTTGCTGGGTGTCTGAGGAAACAGCTGCACAGGAGTAGAAAGGTAATAGGGGACAGTGGGTATTTTCAGATGTTACAAGATCACAGTGAACCCCCGTCAATACCCACATGGCGTCAAAGCGCCCTGAACGTCTGTTAGGCGGCCACCAGATGTTCGCCACGGTCAATTCCCACATGGGGTCAATTTCAACCATGCTTCCGGGGCTCCCCACTGGACAATCCCCAAAAGCGTGATCAAAGAGATCCCTGGCGGGAACCAACAAAAAGTCACGTCTGGCCAGTGACCATGGCCTGGAATCCCCGGTGGGATTCTGGGCTGTGGTCAAATCGGGTGGGTGACATGGCCGCATTGGCCACGGTGCCCACCCATCTCCCCAGAGGGTGGGCGGTGGGGGAACGTGGGGGGGGTGGGGGGGTGGGGCTGTGCAGCCGCACGTTGCACTGCGCGGCCCTGCCCCCTGATTCCCTGCCAGGATCAGCCGGCACATCTGTTGGCCGTGCCAGAGTGATCCCGGCGGGGAATCTCAGGGTTGTTTCCATGAGGGGGTGAAGCCGCCCCGTCACGTCTGAAAACACCCTGTGATATTTCATCCCTTGGCAGGCAAGTACCAGCAAAGTGTGCACCAATAGCACCCCTTCATGGGTCCTGGCCAGGCAGGGTGCACCCCCAGAGCCCCCATATCCCAGGGCAAGCCTTGGAGAAGACCAGGATCTTCATCAGCCTATGAGGGTATGCAAAAGTGCAAGAGATTCTCATGAGATGATATCAAAATGAATCAGTGTATCAAAGCATCTCCAAGGGAATGGCATGGCTGGGATACAGCAGGGACGTGACTCAGTGCCTGAATATGGCAAAGGACTTGAGGTGTGACTACAAGGACGGCCACAATGAAAACCTCAAAATCCAGCTGTACCTGGCATACAAAGCCATTTTATGAGGAGCTGGACTGGTTCCTCTGTGTGGATGGTGAGATTGTGGCCGCCGACATCTGTGGCAACACCTTTGCTAGGGGAAGAAAGTGGGTGGGCACCTGCCACCCAATCCCACTCCATCTGATTCAATCTGCCCACCCTCACAAAGGCATGTCATGGGTGGAGGGTCATGGTTTGGCCATCCCTCAGCTGGATCTGGTGTCAATGAACCTGACAGAGAACACCATCATCCTCCACCTGTGCCTCATCAAACCAAAGGGTCACACCTGGGAAGAACCTCTGTTTAGTTTTGTTAATGAGGAGAGGAGGAAGGGATGGCCTTACCATCTGAACTGTGTGCACGGCTGGTGGGTGGAGCTGTGGGTGCATTGCGGCTACCTGCATGGTCACAGCAACCACCCAGGAAGCCGCCCATTTGAACCCCTTACCACATGCTTCCCACGCATGGGCACCCCACAGCCGTGCCACACACCAACCATGGACCCCCCACCCCACCCTTGCCTTTCTTGTTTAAAAACACCCTTTGTTTCTCATTCAGCTCTAATATCTGGGTATAGACAACAGAGATTCTCATTCCCATCATGTAATCAATAGGTCACTCTAGCTGTCTGGAGACTTTGGAATTGGTCTGAGTGGTCACAAATGAACACCTGACCTTGTCCCATCTGGTTCCCTAACAGCCCTGTGCCTGATCCAGTATAACTGACATTATCAAATCCATGCACTGGACACATCAATAGTGCCCCTGAAATAATATTAGTACAGAAAAAACAATGCAATATTGATTGATCTGTTCTTACATTATGCGTTATGCAGGAGACAGAGAACAGGACCAAAGGCAGTAGCAGAGTAGAATGAACAATAGGGAACTTTGACAAAAGATTTATTCCGTCCAGACCAAGAATAAATATATGTTAGGAGAGAATAAATGACAAACAGAAGGTCATAGTTAGAAAAACAGAGTCCAGATAAAAGTTTATTGGAACAACAGCAATAGGAAAAAACCTTCTTTGCCCTTCTCTGGTCATCAACCCTTCACTCCTAGCTCTCTTGACTTATACCTAGATCAGGAAAAGTCAAGCTAGAAGGCCGTTGTAACTGATGGTTGCATTAAGCAAGGTGATTTGCAAAGAATTTCTGTCTTTGCAAGTCCCTCACAAATCAATTTCAAAGCATTTTTTTTTTTTAAATCACCTTTGAGTAAAACACGTTTTTTAAAAACCTAGCTGCTCTCATGGTTTAATTGGTCGTGTCAGAGCTGTCCTGAGCAGAGATTAAAAACATAACGCAGCCCCCACCTCCATCTCATAATAACAAGAGTTATCATGAATCAGATCGTTTTCCCCCTCAAATTTGCAAGTCAAGCCTCCTCCTCAGGAAAATGAAGCTCATATAACCTTCTCTCTGCCCCAAAAATGTCCCCATATGTTGCTGTTAAAGGTATACATAGCTTAATCTATACAATAGAGACCTGCTTATCTGCATCTTAATATCAGGGACCTCACACTCCATCTGTCCTCAGTCACTTCCTTGTAATTTATTGACAGACAGCTAGTGGAGGATAACAGATGACAGCCATTAAGCTGCTATGGACAGGCAGGATGAGTGCAGCAAGAGGAGCAGCGCAGATCTGGTGGAACAGACTGAAAACCCCATTGGCTGTTTAACACTGAACAGCTAATATTCATCAGATGAATCATCAGAACAATCAATATTGGATTTTCATTTCTGTGCTGATATACACAGAGTCCCTTTCCCAAGTCAGGTCCCAGCAACCTCAGCTGGGGAGAGATACCCATAATTCTGTACACCAGGAAGTCCAGATATTTTGAGTGTCCCATGAGACATCTGGAACTGCAGCCATTTTGTGGTGCATCTTTTGTACCTTCTCCAGCTATTCATCCTCACTGAGAAACACTGGCATAGATCTTTATAAGATGAAACATCTTCTCCTTTCTCACAGGCTTCCATAAGCAATGAAATAGTGAACACTGGTGACATTCAAAGTGTCACTATTGGCATTTGAGTTAGCTCTGCATTCGACGGAGAAGAAATCTATCGGATTCGGGCTCTCTGAAAACTCCAATAAACACTGCTGAAGCAGTTATACTTGCTTTGCATTTTCCAGACCATCATCCCAATGATAACAGCTGGAGACTAGGGCCGCTTTTAGATGTGTGGGCCCCGCTCGTGGTGTGAAATCACGTATGGTGCAAAAATCCCACCGGTGAGGTTTAGACGTGATGTCACATGCATTATTGCCGCTTACGCATTCTTTTAGAGCCACGGACTAAATACCTCGATATTGAGGTATTTATTCTGCAGTTCTAAAAGAATGCATGAGCTGCAATAATGCGCGTGATGTCACATCTAAACCCCGCCCATGGGATTTTTACACCGCGCGTGATTTCACACCACCAGCGGGGCACACACGTCTAAAAGCGGCCCATATCTTTTTAACAGAAACTGAAATTCTGAACAATTGAGAGGTCTGTCTATGCATCTCAATTAGTGCTGAAACTTATATTGGGTTTATTATTTGTGAATATTATCTGCATTTTCAGGTAGGCAAAGACGATCCAGTACCAAAAACAGGCATTCACATATCCAGTTTTTCAGGTATTCAATTTCAGGTGCACCCACCTCCACCCCCAACCTGGTTATTTTGATATTTCAGTCATTTCGGTATCTTGACTGGCTTTTTTTTTGCAAGTGTGCATGGACAATAGTGCACTTATCGCCAAAATGATGTAACCAAAATAACTAAGTGGCTAGTTCATGATCATGCAGCAGAGAAGTGGAAGAGGTGGGAATAGAACTCATGTCTCTACATCCCATCCAGTTCTCTATCAAATGAAACACAGTAAGAGAATACTGCTGTCAAAAGGGTATAGCTCATTAAAAGCTCCCATTGGGTTAGTTTCCTACTCTACCTATCTCTCTTTTCTGAGAAACAGGAGAGTGTGGGTGTTTTCAGACGTTACGGGCGGCCGGTTAACCACAGTGGATTCCCGGTGGGGGTGAACAAAACAACCACCCCCCGGGGCCAATAAAAACCCCGAACAGATGTGACGGGACCGGGACCACGGCCGGGAATCAGGCTGCCAGATCACGGACTGGGGCAGCGCAACAGACGTGATGCCGATTCCCAGATGTGGTCAAAACACTCAGAACCCACCGGGCAAGGGCGGGACACAGACATGGTTGCCTGAGGGAAAACGAAGCCAAAAGGCACAAAAGGGAACGCCCACACAAGGGAAACGGGAAGGGAGGGGGGGAGAGGGAGAAGAGTTGGACAGGTACCACACACAGCAGGCACACAGCCAGCGGAGGCACAGCAGAACACACAGCATGACCACACGCCCGGGCAAATGCACACAGGCATACACAAGGGAAAGGAAGGGAAGGGGGGCACGGGTGACCAGACAACACACAAGGCACAATGGGAGCAAGGGGGGAGGGATGGGGACAGGGAGGGGGGGAAACCCGCAATGTGCTAGGCCAGGTGGAAACCCCCCCAGCAGAACAGTTCACATGGGCACCCCCACAGAAACACTGGCAGTCTCAGAATGGGGGGCCCCAGGAGCTTGGGACCAAGGCACAGCAGGGGCCTGCAATGCACAGGGAGCTGCCCGGCAAGGATCCAGGAGGCACTTGGAGACACCTACACCACTGAGGGGCAGGTGTTGGGCAGGCAGGACAGCCAATGCAGCGCTGCTGGTCTGAGGAAGCACACACACCCCAGAGGAGGCACCGAGGGCCAGTCCAGGGTCCTCAGAACCCCCAGGTCACACAAGCACACAGGAGAGGGGGGGCGGGCAGCAGGTGGCAGCACTGATGGGTGGGGACAAGTCGCTGGAAACAGCCAGGTCGGTGAGGCCATGCAGAGTGCCGCACCCAGGCACCAGGGAGGGCAACACCGGAGGGGAACCCGTTTATGCAGGCTGTTTTTTGTTTCAGCTGTTCTGTTCTGCTCGCGTTTATATAGCACTGTCTTTTGGTGCTCAATTCCATGGAGTCTCAGGAAGTCCTCTACTTTATTTCCTGTGAGCTCACTTCCATTGTCAGTCTGCAGTGTCTTTGGTCTGTGCTGGAACTTGTTGCTCGTCATGGTCACATAGTCCTGAAGTTTGTAAAATACTTCATCTTTACTCTTCATGACGTACGTGATCGTGTACCTTGAATAGTCATCAATGAAAGTTACCATATACCGGTTGCCTCCTGGCATGGGAACCTTCATTGGGCCGCAGATTAGCGGCGGGATCACCAGCATTTCCGGTATCCGTTAATGGGCGTACCAGCATTATCAGATTCAACCTGGTAAATCCGGTCCGGTTACCGGATTCCGGGTACCGGATTTTTTTTTTTTTACATTGTAGCCATTTAAATGAATGGCTGCAATGTAAAAAACCCACCAAAAAAGTAAAAAACCCTCCCCGAGTCCAGGCTGCGTGGATGGAAGGGGGGACACCCCCCACCTACCCTGCCCAGCCTGGATTTTTCAACCTAGAGCCCCCCCAGCACCAGCGGCCGCGGCGTCCCAGCAGCAGCCGGTAAGTATAGACCTGATCCCTGGGTGGGGGTGTTTAACACCTCCCACCCCCCCAGGGATCACCCCTACTACAAGTTCCCACTGTACCTTTTAGGTCAGCTGAGCTCCGGGTGCGGCGGCGGCGGCGGGCGGTCCGAAGACCTCAGCGCCAGCTGTGGCTGCTGGCGTCAGAGACGCTCTAGGCCTTCCGGGGAACTTCCGGGTTTTCCCGGAAGGCCTACAGCGTCTCTGATAGAGGGAACAAACACACACCCATTACTGGGCTGGGCCAACAGGGGTGAAACTACTGAGTCAGTATAAACACGATCAAGAATAGACTTCCCAAGAAGCAAACAATTCAGAGTACTGTAGTAAACTATCCACAGTACAAGGGGTTCTGAACTGAATCACCAGCCATTGCTTATGGTTGGAGGACGGTAAGGAAGGAAAACTGGAAATATGGTGTAAAGGGCCAGGGTAATGGATAATTCTAGATATATGGAGACTGATATTGTTCCTAGTGGACCAAAGGGGAGTAAAACCAGAGGGCAAAGGCACTATTTGAAAGGCTAAGGAAGAAACTGATAATTTACATAAATGCTTCTCCTTAAAACTTAACTGCCTCTTACTTCCTTCTGAAGTGGAAGGATCAGAACCGTGAATGCCAAACCCCCCATTCTCCATCATTTGACATGCGACAGAATGGGTTTGGGGAAGCTTAGGAGATGAAAGTTCATGGATGGCTGCCTTGCATGCCTCCACCGCCTCAGAGATATTAATAAGCTGGCGGGATTGTGCCAAAAGCTGGGAGTATAAACCCTCAAGCTGTTTGTATAGCCTAGATATTGAGTCCCCCAACAAAAAACAATGAGAACCCCAAAAATCCTGGGCCAAGGTCGGCATGGAGGGATCACCAGGAGTCTTGATGCCTTGGTCCACTGAAGCACTACCCAAAGAAGATAACTGCAGGGTCACGCCCACCTGTAAGTCTGAGTCAGGAGTCTGGGGCATGAGGGACAAGGGCCTCAATACCCTAAGGGAAATGGAAGTTGATGTATGTTCTAGGACCGGACCCATCTGGGGATTCCTAAGACAGTCCTCCAGCTTGAGCTGTCGAGAAGTGGATCGAGAGCGGGTAACCACCCCTTGGCTTTTCCAGTTCTTAGACATGGCATCAAAAAGGCAGGGGGACCCACACACTCAGAGAGTAGAACAAGGCTCCAAGCACAGGGGATGAACGCCCAACAATGGGTCTGACCCCCCAAAACCCCAATAACCCCGGCGGCTTCCGGTCACGGGCGGGGGGGAGGGGGCCAAGCTGCCCAAATTCACACCAAGATTCCCCCCCACTCACGCTCTCCTTCTTCCCGCAGATGACAAGCCTCCGTGAACGGCGGTGTGTGTGTGTGTGTGTGTGTGTGTGTGTGTGTGCGGAGAGCTGACCCCACAAAGCAGAAGCGGCGGCGGAGAGATGGTAGGTAGCGCTCGCAGGAGCAGCCGCAGATGGTGGCCTCAAATAACCCCGGTGGCTTCCAGTCACCAGTCATGGGCGGGGGTGGGGTGGCGAGCTGCCCAAGTTCACACCAGGACTCCCCCACACTCACACTCTCCTTCTTCCCATAGATGACAAGCCTCCGTGAATGGCAGGAGGCTGGGGGGACGCGGAGCCGACCCGGTGGAGCAGAAGTGGTGGTGGCGAGATGGTAGGTAGCGCTCGCAGGACGAACCGCAGATGGTGGCCTCAAATAACCTCAACTGGTTGTAGATACCTGGGCCAGTTTTGTCTCTTGGGGGTTTGCTCTGAACATTTTATTTTAACTTGTATTATATGTTTTAACTGGGCCACCCACTTTGTTCTGCTGGTGCAGTGGCCTTGTTTTTCTGTTAATTCATTATTTGTATCTTTTGCTATATGGTCCCTGACGGTAATAAAACAAACATTCATTCAATATAGTCCATAGAATGGAATGTGGGCGGCTGGCAATTGCCCCACTCAGGTTTGGCCTTGGATTTGGGTTATTGGGTGAGGTTAATTTTCTCCCAAGCTGTGCCATTTACTCAATTGATCTTGGCAGATAAGAGTCCTTGTGCTTGGTTTAATCTGGTTGATTCTAAGATTAATTCCCTGGGCTTTTCAAGGGAAGTTTTGATGCCTTTGGGCTTAAAGACTGCAAAAAAAAAATTGGTAATTCAAAGATTATTTGACATAACTTGTCAAGATACGGTAGCTGATTTATCTTCCTTGGATTCAGCTAGACATTTTTGTATAATTAAGAATCCTGATAAATGCTGTATGCCTTATCCAAGTCGCTTGGGAAATTTGGCAAATAGAAGGCTCTTCACCAGAGCACGGTTCA
>QEPC01009252.1:95903-108286 GCA_003113815.1 Sphenodon punctatus
CCCCAACACGGACATGTGGTGGGCGATCAGGTAGTAGGCCTCGAAGGGGTTCTGCAGGGACAGCCCCAACTGCACATCCGTCCGGGACCACACCCCCATCAGGGCCAACAGCTTCGCCGCGGAAGACTCCGCCACACAGCAGGCAGCAGAAGGGGGCCAGGGGATGAGCCCTGCTGTTGCTGTTGCTGTTGCTATGGCGGCTGGGGGCTTCTGGTGGGCTATCAGGTAGTAGGCCTTGAAGGGGTCCTGCAGGGATAGCCCCAACTGCACATCCGTCCGGGACCACACCCCTATCAGGGCTGACAGCTCCACTGTGGAAGGCTCCAAAAAACAGCAGGCAGCAGAAGGGGGCCAAGGAAGCTGTCCCAGCTCCAGCAGCCAGTGGTACACTGCCCCACGGGTGTGCTGGTACCCACGTGCCCCGTGAACACAGGCGAAGTAGGACATAGCCAGGTTAGGACCCCCACTCAGCAAGGCACAGCGTGAAGGCTCCCAGGCCACACACACTCAGTGCAGACATGGTCTCAGCTCCGGACCAGGGCACATGAGTACACCGCCTGTCTGGGAGGCGCCCATTGGGGAAGCGAACGAGGCCCAGGGTGTCCGCATGCAGCCAGAAATCATGAGCGCTCACCTCATAGCCGAAGTAGTGAAGTCCAGAGCTCAAGCTCACAAAGGCACCCACACAACTGGCAGGGCTGCCCAGGAGCAGCTGCATGGCTGGGGTATGCCACAGGTCACACAGAGACATGGTCTCGCGGAAGGTCCAGATATGGGGGCCCCATGGGGGCTGGGAAGCAGGAGCATGGTGGACAGACAACCAGCCATGGTACAGAGAGACAGGGAGAATAACACCAAGGACAGGGGGGCCCACATACTCTCACAGCCTGTGGGGGGAGCCCGGTGGGTCCCAGGGACAGGACAACAGGCCTCAGGAAGCAACAGTGTTGCAGAATAGAGAGAGGCACGGGGTGCGGACCCAGCACAGTTGCATAACACAATAGCACACACAGTCCAGCTAATTGCACCTCCAAGGCCAAGTTGTAGCAAACGGGGGGTGGGTGGGGGGTGATGCCTGATGGAATGCAGCTGCTCAGGGAGTGCGCAGACCCTCACGCCCATGCAGGGGCAAGGCCCAGTGCGCTGCCTGCAGGTGTACCCAATTACAGGCAAACATAATTCAGGCACCCATGGGGGGGCGACTGGCATGGGGCCTGCCCCCCGGCCAGCCCTGCCATCAGAGGCCCTGTATAACAGTTCAACTCCCCTCAAGGGTCCCCACCACCATGCAGCGGGACAGGGCAGCTGCCTATTGGATGCACCTCGTGGTCGCAGCCGAGTGGTTCCACGACTACACAGAGCAACTGCACCTCCTTACCATGGAGGTGCACCTGGCCATCCGACTGCAGGTTTCCCTGGCCTGGAGAGCTGCAAGGGCCCGCAGGGCACACCACGGGCGCAGGAGAGCCCGTGCTCACCTCAGGGCACAGAGGGTCTCCAGGGCAGATTGGTAGGCTGTGAGCCGGAGCCGGACCTGGCCCGCAGCACTCCGTGAGGCTGCCAGGCACCTCCTGTGGGCAAGAGAGATCATGTGCTGAGCATCCCTGCTCGCTATTCCCATTGACAGACACCTATTGGTCGCAGAGCCCCCACAGACTTGGTGGGCTAGGGCGCTGGCCCAGTGGGAAGAACCAGCCTGGAGAGTCCACTTCAGGATGGACAAGAGCATCCTGCTCCACCCAGCGGAGCTCCTTACACCCTGGCTGGAGCATCATCACACCTCCATGTGGACCCCCATCCCCATGGTCCAGCGGGTGGCAATAGGGGTCTGGGCCCTAGCAACACCCGACTCTGCCGGTCCGTGTCCCAGCACTTTGGGGTAGGGCTCAGCACTGTCGCCTGTATCCTCTGGGATGTGTGCGAGGTGGTGGAGGGCGTGCTCCTGGACAGAAAGATCCACCTGGTGGACCAGGCGGCCATGATGGCGGGATTCGCGGCCAGACACTTCCCCAACTGCATGGGAGCCATGGACGGCACCCACATAGAGATACTCCGCCCCTCCTCCAGGGAGGCGCTAGAGTATGTGAACAGGCCCGGGTATTACTCCCTGCAGCTGCAGGGGGTGGTGGATCACCGGGGCCAGTTCATAGACATCTACACAGGCAACTCTGGCCGCAGTCACGATGCCAGGATCATGACCATCTCCCCCTTCTATGCCCGGATGTTCCGGGGGGGACTTTGCTGACATGGGCATGAGCTGGATCGAGGGGGTCCCGATGCCCCCCTGTATCCTGGGGGACCCTGCCTACCCCCTGACCCTATGGTTGATGAAGGTCTACCCTGTACCGCGGACTCTGGCAGAGGTGCTATACAATACCTGCCTGTGCTCCAGCTGGACCATGGTGGAGCGTGCCTTCGGGACCCTCAAGCAGCGCTGGAGCAGTGTTGCTGGCCGGCTTGATTACACCATGGAGACCTCAGCCCTGGTGATCGGTGTCTGTTGTGTGCTCCACAATGTATGCGAGACAGAGGGGGAAGCCCTGGAGTACCCCGAGCCCCACCGGCACCCCGGTCCGGTGCCCCTGTACGTGAATGCCGAGAACCCCAGAGAGTTCCGTTATGCTAAGCAGATCTGGGATGCCCTGGCAAGGCATATCGCCTGGGGGGCCCAGGCGTGAGGGCTTCCCCACACAGGCCCACCCCCTGGTGTACCTTGGCCTTGCCCTCGCATGGTAGGCCCCCCTCCTCACCCATAAATGGGCCCGGCAGCCATTATAGTGCAAACACCATTTATTGCACCCACGTGTACACATCCACCCTGATCCTTCACCCAGGTTGTGTCCTGTCCCCTACAGTGTCCCCCATCACACTGATCTCCCCCTCCAAACCCTTCCCCCCATTCCCCCTCATTTCCTTGGTCGTCCCCATGAGTGCCCAGTGGGGGCCATGGAGCCTTGTTAGCTTTCCTCCCCCCCACTGTCCGTGTTCCCTGTAGTGTCCTGTGCTGCCTTTTGGTCCGGCAGGGGGCAGCCAGTGGGAGGGAGGGGTGGGCCAGGACCCGGTGTGGCCCCCTGGGAGGCTGCACCCTCCAGAGTGCAGGGGGAACTGGGAGACAGATGCACGGCCCCTGAGGGCACGGGGGCGGTTGGGGCACCTGGGTGGAGGGCGGGGTCACTGAGGGTTCTGGCATTGGGACCTGGTCAGGCAGGGTGCCATGGGGTGCATCTGCCATCACATAGGTGCACATCATGCTGGCGTGCAGGAGCAGGGATGTCCCAATATCATGGGACCTATCTGCCTGGAGCCTCCTGTCCCTCACCTCCGCCCGCTCCAGGGATCGCTCGATGGCCGACTCCATCCGGTCCACGGCCACTATCATCCTCTTCCCCTGTTCCTCCCAGGTCTGGATGATCTCCTCCATCTGTTCCTCCCTCCACCTGTGGACCTGTGCCCGGTACTCCCTCATTCACTGCGCTGGGGCCACAGACCCTGGGGACTCTGGCTGCTGGGGTTGCCCTGTTGGTACGGGAGGGTGAGTCTGATCCTGCCCCGGGCCCCTGCCCCCTGCCCGGGATGAGGCAGGGTCCCCTAGGGTCCCCGGGTGTCTCTCCTGGCCCCTCCCCAGCCCATCCCACCCTCCAACTGCCCAGGGACCCCCGCTCTGCACCCCAGACCCCCTCTCCCTATCGAACCACCTGCCTCCCCTGGTTCCTGCACCTGATGGCTGGGTTCCTTGGCAGCTGCCTGCTCAGTAACCTGAGTCTGGTCCCTGGGTGTTCTGTGGCCTGCAGGTGAGGAGGGGGGTAGTGGGTGTAGGGGTGTGCGGTTGTGCGACCTGGGGAGGGGCCCCCTCCCGCCTTGCCTGTGGAGGGCTTGGGCTGGGGCTGTCCCTGGCCCATCTGTCCCCACCCCTACCACCTCCAGGTCACCCGCTTACCCTCAATGTTGGTCTCTGATCCCTCCGAGACCGGCCCCTCAGTGTGGGAGTGCTCCCCCATGGACCACTGGCTGAGGGTGATGAGGGTGCCAGCCTCGGACTCCGCGTGCCCGGCCTAGGGGTGTGTGCTCTCCAGGATGCTGTTGGGGGGGGCTGCAGGTGCTGGAGGTCCCGGGGCGTTCCTCCTGGGGTCCGGGGTCCTGGAGCTCATGTCTACCAGGGGGGCGGTGACGGGAGGGGTACCTTGGCCCGTTCCCTGCCCTGGACCACAGCGCTCCCGATGAGCCTTGGGGCGACTATGGACCTCTTCATGTGCAGGATGCGGTCCAGAGCATCATAGAATGGGGCGGTCCAGGCACCGTGTCCAGGCCGCCTATTGTTGTCACGGATGGCCTTGTACCCCCTCTTCAGCTCCTTGGCCTTCTAGCGGCACTGTGCCATGGTGCGATGGTACCCCACCACCTCCATGTCCCACACTATGTCCTGGTAGACATGCTGGTTGTGCTGGTTGAGCGCGAGCTCCAGCTGGTACTCCAGGGTCCCCCATATCCTTATGAAGTCCTGGGTCTTCTGAAGACCCCACTGGCCCCCTCTGTGGTAGGCCTTCCTCCTTCTTCTCCACTGTGTGTCTTCATCCTCCTCCTCCTCCTCTTCTGCCTCCGCCTCCACCCGGGAAGGGCTGCTGTCCTCCGGGGGCTCGTCTGCCCGGGCCCTTTTCCGTGTCTGTGGGGACAGGAGGTGGAGGTATAGGGTTGGGTGCGGGTCTGGCCCCCTCTCAGGGTGCCCCTTTCCCCTCCTCCCTGCCTGTCACCCGGGCGTGCCCCGTGCCCCCCCCGGGTGCCCCTGTGCCCCCTGTTCCCCTCCCCTTGATTCCCCTTACCCATTTCTGGTCCGGTTGTTGTCCCCGGGGCATCATGTCCCGGCTGCTGTGGGTGTTGTCCCTGCACCTCCTCCATCCTCAGCATGACCCCCTGCTCCCCCTCCTCCGCTCCCTCCAGCGCTGCCACTGCCTCCTCCTCCTCCTCCACTGTCGCTTTCTCTCCCACTTCTCTCTTCCGCCTCCCTCCTCGCTCCATCCCACCATGCTTGCCTGCTGCGGAGTTCCCTTTAAATCTCCCTCCAGTGGTTGTGTTGTTGCTGGTTGCCTGGCAGTGACGCTGCATGCATTGTCCATGGCTGGGGATCATTTCCTTTGGTTCCATCGGGTGATTGGCGTCCAGATGTTACTTTTTGTTGGTTCCCCGTGAGGATCTCTTTGACCATGCTTCCTGGGATATTCTCCCGGCTAGCCCGGGAAGCATGGTTGAAATTGACCCCATGTGGGTATTGAACATGGTGAACATCTGGTGGACGCCGAACAGATGTTCCGGGCTCTTTGGCCCCGCCACGGAATTGAGCGTGGTTCACTGTGGTTGAGCGTGATCTCGTAACGTCTGAAAATACCCTGTGACAGAGGTCCAGCAAATTCTTCTGTGCATGTGATCCTTTGTGCCTAGATTTAGAACCAAGCCAACAAGACCAACATAACACTGTGTGAGGGGCTAGGTGAGGGTGTCCTCTTGGTTGTGCAGACATGAAAGAGCTAGGAAAACACTGGAAGAATAAGACTTCCTAGACTATAGAACCCTAGGTAGAACTGGATACAGGCAAGTGCACACTGTGTGACTGTACAGGGACCCATGTGTTGGGGGAGCTCAGAGCAGCCCACAATAAATGGAGTCCATAATTACACTTGAAATGACATCATTTATTTATTTATATGAGTATTTATACTCCGCTCCCTCCTGCACAATGGCAGCTCGGGGCAGCCTACATCACTATCATAAAATAACAATAAAATTCTCTAAAATACTACAAAACAATTAAAGTACAATATAAAATATAATGGGCACAGTGATTCTCAGGCAATAAAACTCTCCTCCCCCCTCTCTCCCCCCCCCCGAAGGCCTGGCGGAACAGCCAGGTTTTACAACATCTACGGAAAGAGTTTGAGAAGCATAGGGGTGTACAATTCGGTTTTGTTATTTTAATTACTAAAACGAACAAAGCCTCATCCATTGAAGTAATTAAAATACAAAATTGGATGACAAAGGTAATGAAAACAGACAAAAATGAACAAAAAAGTGTCTGTTTTGTTATAAAAAACAAACAAAACTGCATACACAAAATGGTTGCCTGGGCCATTCTGCACATGCATTCCCTTTCTCAAAATAGCACCAGCAGCGTCGGCACGATTTTGGAAAAGAGCAGCTATGTGCAGTGGACATTTTGCATGTGCAGACTGGCAGCCCTTTTCCAAAATGATGCCGATGCTGTCAGCAACATTTTGGAAAAGGGCTGTGCATGCACAGAATGGTCTGGCAGCTATTTTGAGTATGCACAGTGATTTTTAAAATATATTATATTGTTATTTTTAATAAAATTAAAATAAATAAATTTTTAAAAACCCAGAAAAGTCCAAAACAATAGGGGTCGTTTATGAACACACACACCCCGAAAACAATTGGGGGGGGTTGTAAATGAAAACTAAAACAAATGATGTGCCTGCTGCACACCCCTATAAAATACTGACCCACAGACCCTCAACCACTGGGAGCCCCAGCCCCCGGTGGACCTGTAGAAATTCAGGAACCACCCACCCTCCCCCCAAAAAACACTTGAGGGCCAGGGATAAACTAGGAATAACAATGTATGCATAATATATGGACCTGCAATACCCACAATGTAAGGAGGCCTGACCCCTGGTTGAGATTGTATGATTAACTGTACATCAAAAATTAATTATGGGAACATTTTTCCTTTTCCTAAGGGGTAAGTCAGTGTGTGTCCATGAAGCATTTTTACATTAGGAAGGGTCTCACAACACTAGTTTGCCTGAAGTCCAAGTTCCCTGGACCTTGAGTCTAGGCAGCTGTTTTACTCATCTAGCCTTAGGCCCAGTTTCCAAGACAGTCCATCCCACCCTTGCTCTGTGTGTCTATGTAAGGACAGGTGATCATTCATCCATGCCCCAAAAGCCAAAGCTAATGCCTTTCATAGAAGATGTAGTAATGTGCCCGTGAGCTGAGATGAGATGAGTCATGGCAGGACTGACTCCCTGATTGACCAGTACATTGCTACTAACTACTGCAGTCAAGGAAGCCTAAGCACAGATAAGCCCAATCAGAGCTATATAAAAGGGAAGTCCAGCTAACAGGGGGAGGACTGGAAGGGAGTGGCAGGAAATCCTGCTGCATAGCTCATAACTTGTGGAGCTAGGTCTAGGGGTCTGCATTTTCAGGTGCCCTGGAGAAATCTTCTATCAAAGAGTTTACACAGAGGTTGGTGAAGGGGCCTGTGGGTTCAGATGCCCTGGAGAGAGACTGTATTATATGAACTGGTGAAGGTACTGTATAACAAAACACTGAAGAAAGAAACAATTGCTTGATGTCTTGTAGTCAGCATTCTGGAGGGCTAATTAGGGATGGGACTATCGGTATCATATTAATCCGATAATGCCAATAATTGGTGATATCAGATTAATCCGATAATACCAATAATATCAGTATCGGTGAATCAGTTTTTTAACATTGCCAATTTTTCAGATCTTTAATATTGCAGCCATTTTAACAATGGCTGCAATGTTGAAGATCTGAAAAAATGGCAATGTTAAAAAACTGATATACCGATACGATAAATCTGATATTGGATTAATCTGATACTGATAAAACCGGTAACCGATAATTTGCCGATAGTACCATCCCTAAGGGTTATATACCCTGGTCCTGTGAGAACTTACCTAAATGGGACCTTGCCCTCTTACAGAAGGGCGCAGACTACTCTTACTGTCTGCAAAGAGGAACATTCTTTGTTCTCTTGCCACTAGTGTTATTTAAACAGGCAACTTCTATGTGGCCCAATCTCAACCTTACATTGAGTCATTGCTAAATTATTACTTTGTGGGTGGGAAAAGTTGTCTGTTGGATTAACTGCACCAAAAACAATGTTTGCGCTGTGCCTAAAGCACAGAAGAGCCATTGAAACACTTGAGAATTGATTTCAAAGAATACTGGAGTAAATTACTGTGACTATTTCCTTTCCTGAACAAAAAATATAAACCTGAAAACAGCTCTATAGGGTGCAGTTCTTGAAAGCATGCATCAGCGATTAGCAGAAACTAAATGCATGCCTAAAGGAGTAATTAATTAGGAATATGGCCAGCAAATTGGCACAAATAGCGAACATGAATAACACTTGTCTCAACACGTGCAGATAATTTCCTTGTAAAATATTCAGAGAAGAAAAAACCTACAAAGAATAATGTAGGGTCGGATGCTAAAGCTTTAGCTAGCTGCAGTTAAGAGGATGGGGGAGGTGTTGTCTGAAAAGCGGCGGAGTAAAATGAAGACTCCATCATAAACTGAGTATCTGAACCCTAACTCCCCCACTGTAGAACAGAGGGAAGGGGAAGTCAACTGTTCCAAAGGTCCTGTACATCATTCTTCCCCTCAGGACCCTCCAGGGGAATGAGTGGGGAATGAGAAGGGAGAGGTAAGGATAGGACCTGAAAGGATATATATCATTCCTCCTTTATGTTAACAGTACCAGCATGCATGTTAATAAACTCAGAGGATGGGTAATACCGGCCATTTTTAAATAGGCGCGGACTGGAGCGTGGGGCGGTGTGCAGTGGGTGGAGCACTGATGTGGGGACGATGGGTGGGGGAGGGTGCAGACAGGAGCACACCCATCTCCACCCACCTCCACCCATCTTCACACATGGAGCAACCTGTCTTTTCACCAGTTGCTCCATGCATGGGTGATGGGTGGAGGTGGGTGGAGATGGGTCCATCATAGGAGAGCACACGCACCCTCGCACACCGACCATGGTGGTCACATGGGCGACACCCACGCATGCACCCACAGCGGATCTGTGTGTGCATGCATCTGTCCATCTTGTGTAAAAAGGACCACCATCTTCCATGCTGGAGACAAGACTGGGATTTTCCCTAGAAATATCCAACGTTGAGGGTTTTATTTTTATTGATTTACTTATTCACATTTTCATCCCACCCTTCCCTTAATGCTTAAGCAGGCTATCAAAATATGTGGAGGGGGGGAATACACAGATAAAGCCAAATAAAACTCCCTAACCCCCTAATATATTAAAAATACATACAAAGAAATAGAATAAAATTCCCAAACGCACAACTACCAGATCCTACCCTTGCCTGCTAAATGCCTGTCCAATCAGAAAGGTCTTACATTTCCTCTGGAAAATTATCAGACTTGGACTTGTTATGAACCTTCAAGGGATAGAAGTCCCATAATTGTAGGGAAGCCACCGAGAATGCCTCTCTGTGCACTGCTTTTGTACTAACTTGATTGGCAGATGGTACACACAAGAGGACTTACCTCCCAGGTGACCTGGTTGGCTTGTGGAATTCTTGCAAAAGGGGTGTGGTTTCAGTCTACCAAGGGAGAGGACTGGGTGAGGTTCAACTGCCAGGAGTGGGACCCCGCACAGAGCACTGTACAGGGAATTGTCAGAAACCATCAGGAAACCAGAGTTGCTATTGCATCCCTAGTCCCCTCTTTTCTGAACCTCCATAGGCCACCCTAGGCAAGTGCTTAGACTGGTTAACTAGCAACATTGATAATGAAAGGAGGTTGATGAGACTTCAAAGTGAGCAACCAACTGAAATGAATGAGTGCACTTTACACACCACAGAAACAAATGCTCTCACCTCATACACATCCAATTGAATCTAAGCAAATGAAGCCTTTCTCCCTGTCGAAGAAATCAGGACACACTCTGTGTATGGAAGGAATCTATCAGAGAAACTTTATTTCTACTTCTAGCAGCCGTTAGGAGGGTCCCAGCTCTAAAGGGTTTCCCCTATAGATCTAGAGTCCCTCCTTAGTCAGAGTTAAAAAACCTTTTTATAGACTTTTCAGGTTACAGGCAAAGAGGCATTTCTTATCAGTTAGAAAACCAGTTTGAAACTGTGTTAGACACAGAACTGCTACACAGACAGTTTATATTAGGAGGAACATCGTCAAGGCTAGGAAAAACAAACTTACAGAAAGTGAAAACAAACTTGCAGCTATGTGTAAAGGGCAGTCTTTATCTATTGTAATTAGCTGTAATGAGTACATGGAACATTGTAAGAACTCAGCTTATCTCTGTCTTTTCTGTCCCAAGTTTTCAGGCCTCAGCTTATGAGCTAACATAAAGACAATAACATACCTTCCACATTCCTTACTTTCCTCAGAAATTTGGTCACTGATGGTGGACACAGACCGTGAACATGAACAGGGAGTCATTGAATTAGTTGATGTGTTTCTTCGTGGGAGGCTGAAATAAGAATCAGTTCTTTTGGAGAGGTCAAGGTGAGGGAGAATCAATGGCAAAATTATATCTTGTACTTGGGAAAAAATATGCCAAGGGATGCCCTGTTTCTTACATCTCCAAAATCCTGCCATGCTGTGTTTCATGTACAGTGTGCTGTTCAATAAGGAAGAGGCACAGATTAGCTAGCAAAGGTAACTGCTTTGTTTAGGTAACCAAAGCCCTGCAGCTGTGTGAAGCTCATGCACTCTTTCTCACACAAGCTGTGGTGTGTTCCCTCTAAACAGTTCCCTCCATGCAACTCCAGTCACAACCTGCAGGTTTCTGCAGGTTGTTACATCTTTCCCTTTAACAGAAAAGTGAAAGAAAAGGAAAGAGAGGAAATGGCAAAAAAATGTGTTTTGCTGCTGCTGTGAGTCAGTATTTACTTGCCAGGGCCAGAGGTTGTAAACACATAGCCCACTGTGGAAGCATGGCCTTTATCACCAGCCATCTGTGGTGTCTGAGCCCTTTTAAGTTTCATGGTTTGTTAAGTACACAGGTCGTTGCACCTGCTGCCCACTTCTTGTATGAATTATAGTTCCAGGTGCAGGACTTGTATCTGCCCTGCCACGGCTCTCATTTAGTGTGCTTAAATCTCTGTGGCCATTTCTATTGGTAGTATTCCTAATATTTTCAGATGGCTTGCAATATAAACAGAAAGTTTCCATAAGTCTCCTCAGTCCTACCTGGGAATGTGTTACCAGGGCAGTATCATCTGCAAATAAAAGGGCTGAAATAACCTGATCACTGATCTGGACCGGATGATGCGCAGGAACCTCTAGAGCCTCCTTTAAGTCTGTCAAATAAAGGTTGAAAGTGAAGGAGGTAGAATACAGTGCTGCCTCACACCTCTAGTTACATTTACAGACTGCATTAAATTTCCACTATTATTAGTTCTTACTTGTAAAGTATTATTAGCATGTAATGCCTGGATCAGAAGAAGAAGCCTCAGATCTATTTGAAGCCTTAGTAGTTTATCCCACAACCGTTCCCTATTTATAGTGTCAAAGGTCATCTTCAGGTCTATGAAGCAAATATAGTCGAGACTTTGATCTGTTACATACATATTTATATCTTAATTGCTCCAAGACAAAGATGGGATCTATTGTCGCCGATCCTTTTTTAAAGCTGGCCTGTTCATTGCCAATTAGTTTCCCTGTCTCAATCCACTCCTGCAAATGAGATAAGTACTTGGCATAAAGCTTTCCCACCACACTTAATAGGCTAATAGGATGGTAATTAGCTGGGTCCTGCACCTCCCCTTTCTTAAAGATGGGGACAATTAAGCTCTGTAACCAGTTCTTTGGTATTTTCCCAGAGCTATTAATAAGAGTAAACAACTTAACCAGCGCCCTACTCCACCAATCCACGTTAGACTTCAATAACTCGGCAGGTATAAAATCTACCCCAGGAGCTTTGCCAGCTTTCAGCTGGGTTATTAATTCTCCTACGACCTCAGGTGATACTGGCTCCCATTGCGGGAGAGTATCAAAATCAAGCAGTACAGGCTCCCTAATACTACTATGGGATCCCAGTAAAATTAACTTATAATTTATTTATTTATTTCATTTTATTTCAATAATTTGTACCCTGCCCCTCCTGTAACCAGCTTGGGGTGGCTTCCAACAATATAAATACATAAAATGATATAAAACAATTAAAAATCCACAGTAAAAATATTTAAAAACAGGGCCCTGGAAACTAAAACATAAAGCATAGGGGTGAAAAAACCACAACCCTAAGCCCCCCCACCCCCCCATCCCCAAAGGCCTGGGCGAACACCCAGGTTTTACAGCACTGCTGGAATGACAATAGGCTTGGGGCCAGGCCTGGAGTTCCAAATGCGCGGCCTGGCCACTGAGAATGCCCTCTCAATTGTGGCCCCCCGCTTTATGCGGGGGATCTCCAAGAAGGCACCCCCGGCCGACCGCAGGAGCCGCTCTGGGGCACAGAGGGGGAGGTGGTCCCTGAGGTACAAAGGGCCCAGACCATGCAGGATCTTGTAGATCAACATCAAAACCTTGAACCTGGCTCGGCACGCTATTGCCAGCCAGTGCAGAGTCCGGAGCACAG
>QEPC01009252.1:109026-122225 GCA_003113815.1 Sphenodon punctatus
GGTGTCAAAAGCGGCCGAGAGATCTAGCAGGATGAGAAATGTTGAACATCGTGCATCCATCTCCCGGCGGAGGTCATCTACCAAGGCCACCAAGGCCGTCTCGGTGCCATAGCTGGGACAGAACCCAGATTGAAAAGGGTCTAGGAAACCGATGCTGTCCAGATGCACCTGGAGCTGGAGTGCCACTGCCCGCTCAATAACCTTCCCTAAAAAAGGAAGGTTACAGACAGGTCGGTAACTGGCAAGCGCATCCACGTCCAAAGATGTTTTTTTCAGCAGGGGGCGCACCACCGCCTCCTTGAGGCAGGGTGACAACCTCCCCTGCTGCAAGGATGTGTTCACTACCCTTGCCAGCACCATCCCCAGCATCTCCCTGGAAGCTTTCACTAACCAGGACGGGCATGGATCAAGTTCGCAACAAGTGGCCCTCACAGACCCCAAGACATCCGTCGCATCAGCTGGAATCACTTCCTGAAACTCCCCCCACAAAACTGGACCAGACGGGACCTTTGTCCCCTCACGCCCTTCCTCTACTGCCCCTAATCCAGCATCAAAGTTTGTCTGAATCTGAGCAATCTTGTCTGTGAAATAGTTGACAAACTCCTCACAGCGGGCTTGGGACAAGTCCCCATCCAGGCAGAGGGAGGTTGGACTGACCAGCCCCCACACCACCCAAAACAGCTCCGCCGGGAGTGACTTCGCAGATGCTATGAGGACAGCAAGGAACTCCTTTCTTGCTGTCCTCACAGCCTCAACATAGGACCGCAAATGGGCCCTATGGAAAAGACGGTCAGAGTCAGACGCCAGCGTCATTCTAGCCTCCTGCCTACATGCTTCATACACCGCAGCCGCTCAGTAAACCAAGGAGTCCTGCAGTGATGAGACCGAGGCAGAGGGCTTCTCGGGGCCACCGTCTCAATGCCTTCCTCCAGCAAGCTGTTCCAATGCTGGACTAGGTCATCCACAGAGTGACCGTCCAGGTCCAAGGTTAACTCTCTCAGGACCTCTTGGAATCGCTGGGGTTCCATCAGCCTCAGAGGGTGGACCATCCTAACTGGTCCTTTCCCCTTCTGCAGGGGGTGCACTAGAAGACTGGCCTGAAGGAGATAATGGTCCATCCATGACAAGTACACTGCTGTAACCTCCCCCACAACCAGACCCCCCGCCTCAAGGCCAGAATCGAAGGTCAGGTTGAGGGTATGCCCCCCCACGTGGGTCCGGCAGATCACCTCCTGGGGCAAATCCATGGTTGCCATGGCGGCCATGAATTCTTGCTCCTCTCCGACAAGGCCGGCATCAGTGTGGTTGTTGAAGTCCCCCAGGACCAAAGTCCTAGAGGAGCCCAACGCCACCTCCGAGGCCAGCTCTGCTAGAGCGGTAAGGGATGCCGCCAGACAGGAAGGGGCCCAGTATACCAACAGCACCCCTAGCTTGCCCCCAGCCAAATCAAACACCACGTGAAGGGCCTCAATTCCTATAATCTCCTGAACTGGATACCTCCAAATAGGCCACTCCTCTCTAGAAACAATAGCTACATCCGTCCGTGCGGGGCTGATGCTGCACGGCATACCCGGCCGGAATGAGATCTGCCAAAGTTGGACCGGTCAACTCATCCAGCCAGGTTTCCGTGATACATGCGAGGTCCACAGCCCTCTCCCAGATTAAATCCCGGATAATTGGGGCCTTTTTCACCACGGACCTCACATTTAACAGCAGCAGACCCCCACGTATGGACCTTGGACCCGGCTCCTCCCTCTCCCTCAGTGGGGGGATGGTGACCTGCACCTCCCTTAGGTACCTTGACCCCCTGGGGGCATGTGCCATCCAACCCCATGGACCATACCATCCCTGCCCCAGCACGACCCCAATGGCCGCGCCCTCCCCTCAGTCCACCTGATCCTGGCCCCTCAAACCTGGCTGCTCGCCCAGTAACCTTCTCCCCCTCCTGCACCCCTCCAAAACCTCTCCCCCCATCCATCCTGCTGCCACTAGGGGACAGTTGAGGTCATTCCCCCCTCCTACCCCTCAGTTTCCTCTCTCACCGGGCCGAGCCACCCCCTCCCCCCAGTAACCCTCCCAGTGCTCCCCCTGCTGCCACCAGGGGTAGTCACTGGGACTCTCCCCCCCACCTCTACCCACCCCTCCTACACCCCCTCCCTACTTCCCTAGCCCTGCAGAAAAAGAGAATCCCACCAGACAATAGCATCCCCCCTGCAACCCTCGAAGCGCCCCAAAGCGCCGCACTCTTTGGCCATGGTCCTTCAGCTCTCAGTGTGCAGCTTTCGGCCTGTGGCGGGGCCACTGGGTGCAGGGCTTTGAAGCCCTCAGTTACTTCTGGGTGGGGGAGGGGATAGGAAAGCCCTCTCGGCTGGCCTCTGTGCTCCACCCTGACACTCATGACAGTTTGTCTTTTTGCCTCTGCAGGACAAGTGGAGAGGAGCAGCAGCTGTGCTGGGATCCCCCTCCTTGCTGGCAGCAGGTGTTGCAAGCGCAGCAGCAGAGGAAGGCAGGCAGGCTCACAATCAAGCTATTTAATTAGCGGACTTTAAAAATGGGCCACCGCCATAATATGCGCATAATAACCCACTTCCATCTCCTCACATTACATCATGTGGGCGCTTCAAAATATGTGCAATGGCGATGCACAATTGAGCGCCACTCGTCTAAAAGCAGCCTATGTTGTATAATAGCACTGAACTGTTTAACACAAGGATTTTTCCAGCTCCTAAATATGTGCCTCTAGAGTGCAGGTGGCTTCACCTGGGTCTTGCAGTCCCAACTAGCCCTGATGGAAACCAGGACTTTAAGTTCCCTCCAAGTAATAAGGGGGAAGCAGGCATTTCAGGCAATTACCAATTACAAAGGAGTGAGGTGAGATGCTTCTATTTATTCAGTGTCACCAAGCTCATTTGCACTGTAAATGCCTTGAGACTGAGGTGCTGAAAGGGGCTAGGACAGGAACTCTCTGTTTCTGTAGTCTGCTCAGCTGCTTCAAGTCCAGCTGCAGTCTTTCCCTTTTCATGATGGCTCTGACTGGAATTCTTATTTAGATGGGATCACAGCTTATTCCATTGCTTCCAGCTCTTACCCTGAGCTGAGACCAGCACTGCCAAATTCTAAATTTCCCTCCGAGAGGACCAAAATTTCCCCTTTTTTGACCAAACTTCCTTTCTACAAGCACATAACAAAATTAATGGCAGTATTTGGTAACAAATTATGATTATGGAAGTTTTCACATGGACGCTGCTGCAGGCCCGGTGGGTAGAAGTTCATGTAGACCCAGATTTGGCCAGGCCCCCTAGGCCCAGGCCTTGGGCAGCATTTTCTGTGGGGCAGCAATCCTGGCTCGTTCACCTCCATTGTTGTTTTTTCCCCATGCATGCTGCCTGCAGTGGAAGCCTGCTGCCTAGCAGTCCCCCAGGGGATCTCTGCCTGGCCCCACAGGGGTAACCTTGCACTCCCACATCATAGGGGGTCCCCATCCCTCACCTTCCTCTGCCATTTGCCTGATAGTAGTGCTACTCCAGCAGCAGCTAATGGGATTGGGAGATAAAGCTGCTTGTTTACTAGGGGTGGGAAAACCGGATCTTCCGGTATCCGATAATGCCGGTACTGGGCGTACTGGCATTATCGGATTCAACCCGGTAATCCGGGCCATTTCCCGGATTCCCAGGCTGCGTGGGTGGAAGGGGGGACACCCCCCACCCACCCTGTCCAGCCTGGATTTAAACAAAAAAATTCCCCTGAGTGTCCCACTGATCACCCTACTTCCAAGTTCCCGCACCCAGGGATCTCGTACCTTCATTGAGCTCCGGCGGTCCGGAGGCTTCAGGGCCGGCTGTGGCTGACGGCTTCAGATGCTTCAGATGCTGGTAGGCCTTCCGTGGAACTTTTGGGTGTGCCAGCAAAACACACGGTGGGGGCTGGATCAGAGGGCTCAGAGAGGAGCAGCACTGTCCAGCAGTTACACCCCAGCACCAAAGCTGCAGCAAAATGCAAAGTACAGTGCGGGGATGCACATGACATAAGCAGAGCCCCACACCATGCTAGGGAAGGGGGAAGCCAGAAACACCATGGTCCTGGAGGAAAGGCAACACCCCCCCAGCACCCTCCAAACAACAGGGAAGAGGTAACAGGATACCAGGGCCCATGCGGGGGATAAGGAATTCAATGCAAACAGTGGAGGTGACCAAACCACGAGGACAGGGGCCAAAGGGTCAGTCCACAGAGTATCCAAGGAAACAAAGCACACCAACAGGGTGGGAGGAGCACACACTGACAGAACCTGGTTCTGCCAGGCAACCATCCCACACCATCCAGACCCAGCCCACACAGAGGATAACACCTGTGGGAAGGAGAACACACAGACATGGGGGAAACAATGCTGAAACAAACTTTAATGAACAAGAAGAATGAGAAACAGTCTCAACTGAGCTATACAAGAAGGCACATAGCGGGCAATGGTAAGACTGAATCTGCACCCTCAGTAGGGCTGGCAACCCCAGACCTGGCTTCACCGGTCAGCCTGGGCATGGTACAGCTGGTGCACCTGGTGCAGGAGATGCAGCAGCAGCTGAATCACCTCATTCTGCTCCTGGGTCTTCTCATTAATCATCTCCTGCACTAAAGGAGAGCAGGAGACCATCATAAGGGCAGGCCACAGGCTGGAACATTCAGGGAGCCCACACCAAATGTGAGGGGAGGGGAACACACACAGAGGTAGGAATGTGTGAACAGATCGCAGTTCGGGTTCGGTCACTCAGTTCAGTCCAGTTCGGTCCGGGTGTTCGGTCTGGGCGTTCAGGTTGTTCGCCGAGTTCAGGTTCAGCCGTTTGGTTCGGCCGTGTTCGGTTCAGTTCGGCCATTTGAAAAAGGTATTGCAAGATCCCGTGATTGCATCGGAAACCGGAAATTCGAGTGCATGCAGAGCTGTGTGGCGAGAGTGTGTGTTTGGCTGGCTGGCTGTTTGGTTTGTGTATTTTGGCTGTTTGTGTTTGGTTTGGCTATGTTGTTTTGGCTCGTTGGTGAGTGTTGGTGAGTGACTGTTGTTGGTCTGAGTGTTGGAGTGCCTGCTTATAAAAAAAAAAAAATGAATAAGACTTTTGTCTTAATTAAATGCCTGGGGGGCAACGTGGTGCTCCCGGAGCTGGTGGTGGTGGTGGTGGTGGTGGTGGAGGAGGAGGAGGAGGAGGTCACTGCCCCATCCCCTGGTCCTTTGGTGGTGGTGGCTGGCTCCTCCAATGAGGAGCAAGTGGCGGGCACAAGAGGTGATGCTGCCAGGTTTGTAAACTTTTTTTTTACTTTGAGGAAAAAAAGGCTCTTTCCATTAGAGCGAGCTCACTGATGTGCGGGTGGGTGCGTGGGTGGTGGGCATCAGTCAGGCATGAACACTGAGCATCAGCGGATAGCAGTGGATGTCTGCCACAGAGAGAGAGGGTACTGTACTGTGGAGGGATCTTCCAGCAGTCAAGAATGAGGACGAGCAGCACCCCCACCCAAACATGTGCCTGCCAGCCATCCCTAGCAAGGGTCTTCCCTCTCCAGTTGCCATCCCAACCTAGCACCCCCAAATACGGGCAGGAGTTGCACATGCCAGCCAGGGTCTTTCCAGTTGCCATCCCTAGAGTCCCAGGGAAGGCTGAATTTGCATGTGCCAGCCAGGGTCTCTCCATTTGCCATCCCGAACACCCCAAGGAGGGACGACTAAAGGCATCATCATAAATGCATGATAATTCTTAGGTGTTGTTTATGTGTTCCTGTTTCAGAAAGGAATTGGATGCTGGCACTGGTGCCACACTGTGTAGGACAATGAGGCGGAGGTCTCCAGTGCCACCCCATGACAGTGGGCGGACAAGGTCCGATGTCTGGGGGTGGTATGAGAAGCACGAAAGATACACCGTCTGCACGGTAAGGCACGGGGGCTGGAACAACAGGGAATGGATTGCCCTATGACCTGTTAGGAAGGAAAGTCCCCTGCAGACAGAGGCAGCATTCAGACGTGCGTTTAAATCACACAGCCACCGCGGCAGCAGCGTGCGATTTAAAGCACCGCACACTTCCGGGTTGGTCTGAATGCGGTGAGTGCGCACATTTCAGCCTAACCCGACCTGTTGGAGTGTGGTTTGAAAAGCTCGGAGCAGCTTTTCAAACCACACTCCAACAGGTCGGGTTAGGCTGAAATGTGTGCACTCACCGCATTCAGACCAACCCGGAAGTACGCAGTGCTTTAAATCGCACACTGCTGCCGCGGCAGCTGTGAGATTTAAACGCACGTCTGACTGCGCCCAGAGATTGGCCACCCACCCACTTGTGGAGACAGAATGCAGGCAGCGCTTGACAGACCATTGGTCTGACACACTGTGGCACTTCTTATGTTCCTATCTTTTAATGCTCTTTAGACCTGTGACAAAAGATTCAGGAGGTAGAGAGGGGGGACCACATCGGGCCTAATCGCACACTAAGAGGAAGTGTACAACCTGCCGGTGAGGCGGCTGATCTCTGGTGTGGAGCATCAGCGCAGAAGAAGCGGGAGAAGGCAACCCAAAAGTGCCTCCTTTCCTGCCACCAGCACAGCCCTTCCCCCTCCTCCAGTGCCGCTGAGGACTCTCCATCTCAAGTCCCACGGGAGGAGTCTGAAGTGACAAGCGCCTTCCGGGCCAAACTCGAGAGGCTGACCCAGAACCTTTTGGAGGAGCAGAAAAAGTATATGGACAGGCTAAGGCAGCAAGCCCTGACTATGGAGGACTGACTGGTGGAGAGGTTTCAGGTACTGGAGGTACGGGAACGCAGGGCAGAGACTTATTCCCAGTATCTCCAGACTGAGATTGATGACCTGGAGCTTCAACGCCAGGCAGTCTCAAAGTAGCAGGCATCCATGGCAGGGGCTGTGCAATTTGCCGTAGAGCACGGGTACAAAATGGAGGAGGGCGGGATGCCCACCCCTAGGTCTCATCCACCCTTTTTGCCTTTCCCCCATGTTCTAGGGGACAGGCCCACATAAGTAAAGTTTCTTTTCTTTCATATATATAAACATTTGGTTTAGGGTTTAGAATGTGTTGTTGTAGTTGTTGTTGTTTTTTTGTTTGTTTGAAAAGTTTTTATATATATATATATTTATATATTTATTTATTGGTTCGGCTTTCGCCATAAACCATACATAATACAAAAGACAAACAACGAACAATTACAACAGTAACATAGTACATTTAAAAATAGATTTCATACAAAGAGAATACAAGAAGAATACAAAATTATCTACCAAACTCATTTCCCCATCCATAAAAACCTGGCCCTATTAAACTTATAGACAGCTAATACTGCACCCCACAGATGGTAGTTGTCTTACCCTTCTCAGGGCTTACTTAAATGTTCAACCCTTGAATAATAGTACCTTGCCCTTCTTGGGCTTACATGCGGAAAATGCTTGACCCCTGTATAAATTAGGTATGAGGTTTACCTACAGCAAATATTTGACCCCTGATTATTAATTACCTCACCCTTCTTAGGGTTTACTAATGCTTAGTTCCTGATTAATAAATGCCTCACCCTTCATGGGGTTTGCATGTGGCAAATACTTGGCCCCTAAGTGGGAGATATCTCATTTACATGAAACTAACTTGGGCTACAGCGAAAGCTAGAGCCGTCAATAAATTTAATTAATTAATTAATGAAACTAACATTGCATATGCAGCTGATGGTCAACCCCTATGTCTGTTTAAGTTAACCACCTAGAAGAGTAGTAAACATACAGAGGCACAGGGGGTACATGCTTGATCAAGACCATTCTCACCTTCAGTTCTGCACCTTCAAATTCCACATCCGGGAAAGACCTATTGTTTAATGGTTCCCAGAGTAGTTAATATCAATTGCCTCTCTTTGGATATTAACAAAACAAAGGTCGCTATAGGCATATGAAACTCATTTTCTGTGAGGACAGAAGTATCCACATTTTCTGGGCAGGTGTCAAAAATTTCTTCCCCCCAAATAAAGGGGTGATCCATATATCCTGTAGGTTGTTATACAAAGAGCAGCTTAATAACATGTGATCCAATGATTCTTGTACACCGCACCCACATAGACAAAGATGTAATTCCTGTGGTATGGAGTTGTATCTCCCATACGTCATAGCTGACTCTATCAGATGAAATTGCATCCTTGTAAAAACTCTACATAGGTTACAGGAAGGAACATCTAAATAGCGCTCAAGACTGAATGAATTTTTGGTCATTGTTAGCCATGGAGCCACTTTCCAGTTGTGGAGTTCAGCCACATCCTCCTGACGTGCAATATCCAGAACTCTAGAATGCAACAGGCCTTTCTGTTGGGCAGGTATTAATCCACAGAATACCTGGCTGGACAGTGCTAGTTCAACCAGGGTAATAAATATCTGGGTTATCCAGGGATACCCAGGCACATTACTGTACTCTAGTTCCTCTTTCAAGGCATAATACAATAAAGTCCCTTCCCTTTGATTAGCAAGTTTTAACCATTATCTTAAATGGGCCAATTTACCTAGGGAATTGATAAAAAAACAAAAAAACAACTCAGCTCTAACTGCAGCTCCTGACACTGTTTGTGGGGGTACCCAGGAGTTCCCTTAGAAATTGGTTCTGCAGGATCTCCAACTTCTCTCTGCACTCCATTGGCAATAATTCTATACCATATAATAGAACTGTTTGCATTTTTGCCCTATATATATTAAGAATTTCTGAGGTCCAAATGATCTTTGAGCTTCTTGCCACTTGAAGAATATGTTTCCCTATTATTTCTACCTTCTTCCTTTGATGTTGGGAATGCGCATCCCAAAATATTTTTTTAGTCAAGGTCATTCCTAAATATACCAAGGAATCATCTTGGTCAAATCGGCCCCTCTGGGTCTTCCAAATATGCTGTTTCACCCTCTTAAGTACTTGAGATTTGGAATAATTAATTTCCAAAGCATTGGTGCTACAGTAATCCTCCAATGAATTCATAAGATTACATAATCCCCTCCTTGTTTGCGAGATTAACACTAGGTCGTCTGCATACAGTAGCGTCACTACAGGATAATTACCAATCTTGTTTGAGAGCATAAACCAGATCACTCAGGTACAAGTTGAAGAGCAGAGGAGCCAATAGGCATCCCTGACAAACCCCTTTCTGAATAGGAAACTGTTGAGTACATTTACCACTATAATCGGTTCTGATTTTAGCCATGTATCAGTATGAAGGTTTACAATAAGGGTCATCAGATTCCTATTTATTCCCATAGCAATTAACTTTAGCCAAAGTTTAATCCTTGGAATAGAGTCAAAAGCTTTCTTTAAATCCACGAAAGCAAGATATAGCTTAGAACGACAGATGTTTACATATTTAATAGTGAGGTGCATCAAAAGAAAGCAGTTATCGACTGCTGAACACCCTGCTTTAAACCCAAATTGTTCCACTGGAATTAGGTTATTTTCATTGGCCCAAGTTTGAATCTGTTCCAGCAGTAGTCTTGTATACAATTTCCCCAGCACCGGAAGAAGGCTTATCGTAGGAGAACATGCAGGGGTTTTAGGATCGCCCTTTTTAAAAAATGGGATAATAATTCTTTGACCCCACTCTGGGTAAACTTGTTTAGTTGCATTAATTGTTGAGAAAAAATTTGCTAAGAGGGCATCCCACCAGTTAGGATTGATCATAAATACCTCAGCAATAATAAAATCACCTCCTGGGTTTGAGCGTAAGGTTTTTAATAACTGCAAGGACTTCTGTTTCTGTTATCGCCATTTCAAAGCTATTGTTCCCTGACCTACTACTCTCCAAACGTGCCTGGGTTTCTACAGTGCCTACCGTTGGATCCCCATAAAGGTTCCCAAGGAACTCTACCCAAATATTGCCCTCAATTTTATTTAGCCTACGTTCAACACTACCTCTACAACCCTGATTGAGCAGGGACCAGAATTTAGAAGAATCCTGCACCACTGCTGCGAGGTTGAGTGAGGACCAAAATCTAATTTCATACTCATTCTTTTTTATTTAAAGTATTTCTTTATACTTATTCCTCAAATCTATATAATCTTTATGGTGGGCTGGTGAGGGTAAGGACAGCCACTTCTTAATATCCAGGAGAGAACGTTTCATAGATCAACAGTCCTTATCAAACCAGCCATTCTTGATCTGTGAATGTTGCCTTAATTCCTTTGACAATAGGCCATGGCCTATTTCCTTAAGGACTTGAAATAATTCCTCCTTGAATCTTGAGATGTCTACCATGTCCTTCTCCAGAATCCCATCCCTCCAAGCCAAATGCCCTTGTTCCCAAAACAAATCACATAATTGAATATCATTTGGTGTGGTCCATACAACCTTAACCCTGTCTGGTTTCCCCTCCACGACCAGATCAATGGCAGATGGAGGGGATCCAGACAGGATGCTCAGTCTCAGAGGTAGATGGTCAGATTCTACTCTGCAAACAATCTCAAAATCCCCAACAATATGCCATTCCCAGGCTTGGAGCATTATATAGTCCACAACACTTCTCCCCTGGGGGCCTACAAAGGTAAAATTCCCTTCCAGATCCCCTGGTGTTCTTCCATTAGGCACTATAAGATGCAGGGCTGCCATAAAGGACAGCATATGGTCCTTGGAGTCAGAACAAGATGTATCGGATGACACCCTGTCCGGTATAACATAAATGTCCCCCAAGGCACAACCAATTGTAGCACTATTTTGCCCTATCCTGGTGTTCCAATCCCCCACAATAATCAACTTGGACTGAGGGTATTGATCTCCCAACCTCTGCGGATGATTTTCTAATTCAGTCCAAACGGTAGGGTCATAGAAGAATGACAGGATTGGAGGGATATAGACGTTTACTATTATAAGTTGGATACCTGGAGCTGTGGTACCTAGTACTATCAGTACTTCTTTACAGAAAAAAGGTAGGACCTGCCAAGAGCATGAGTATTTATCTGCAACTAGGGTTGCTAACCCTCCAGATACTCTTCCTTTTCCTTTTAACCTAGTACCCCCCTGTATTATTACCCAGAATCCAGGAATCTGAAAAGTCTCCTCCTGTGATAACCATGTTTCCTGAAGGGCAACCACATCATGTAATGATAGAAAGTCTAACCAGTCTTGATCTTGAATTTTCCCCTTACAACCAGAAATATTCCAGGAGATGATAGTCAAAGTACCATAGCCCGTTGTATTCAACTTATCTTCTGGCAGGCGGGATGTTAATACACGTTGGTCCGCCAGGTTCCCTAATGACGGGGTATGTCAACTTAAAGACTTCCCACCCTCCAATATGGATACACTATCATTCTCTGATCTCTCCAAAAGTTTTTATAAAAGTTCTATTTGTTGTTGTTACCCACTTTGTTTGACTGACCAATCTTTTATCCCACCTCTGTGCTGAAGTTCTGGCAGGTGGCAGAATCTCATACATCTTGTCGATCCCTAGCAGCAGCACCTGACAGGCTGGCACCACATGTATAAGGGAAGCTATTAACCCAAAGATGTGCCAGCCGCAGGGTCTCAATTTTACAGACAGCCCCACAGGAGGGGCAGGGCTTGTATCTGTGTGGGTGTACCAGACAGAAAGAGAGACAGACTCCTTGGCACCAGGAAGCAGGCAGCGGGCATTGGTGGTTGGACGGGCTTTTATTTCCAGAAGCTTCAGCAGGCATCCGTGGGTGGGTGCCAAGGAGCAGGCTGTTGGGGGGGGGGGCAGGCTGGCATGTGGGCACTGGGCTTCTGGATGCAGTGGAATGGAATGCATCCCCCAGTGACTGGAATGATGGTCCCAGAATCTTGTTGATGGTTCCTGGCATGACTGATTCAGGTACAATGGAATGGCAGCCTATGTGGGTTTAATAATAATTATGTCCCTAGAATTAGTGCATGGTTGTGCACACTTCATTCAATCAAGTGATAGGTGGTAGCAGCAGGTACAGGAGTGTACACAGGCAGGCAGGCAGGCAGGCAGGGCTAGAGTGTCAGCTTCTAGATATTGGACACAGCCCTCCCTGCCAGTAACGTAGGCCCCAGAACCCTGACGGTGAGTCCGTGGCTGGAGTGGCTGCTTCTTGACGCTATTGAATGATGGCTCTCTTTGAGTGGAATGACATCCCCATAACTCCAAGGGTGGGTCCTAGGGATAGAGTGACAGTTTCTGGATATTGGACACAGCCCTTCCTGCTGGTAAGTAGGCCCCAGAACCCTGATGGCGGGCCCCGGGGCTGGAGTGGCTGTTTCTTGATGCTGTTGAATGATGGCTCTCTTTGAGTGGAATGATGTCCCCATAACCCCAAGGGTGGGTCCTAGGGCTATAGTGGTAGTTTCTGGATATTGGACACAGCCCTCCCTGCTGGTAACGTAGGCCCCAGAACCCTGATGGCGGATCCCGTGACTGGAGTGGCTGTTTCTTGACACTGTTGAATGGTGGCTCTCTTGGAGCAGAATGACATTTCCATAACCCCGAGGGTGGGTCCTAGGGCTAGAGTGGCAGCTTCTGGATGCAGTGCACATCAGAGGCAGCATTGACAGCAGCAGCAGACATTGGATTGCCCAGAGGCAGCATTGGCAGAAGGAGCAGACATTGCATTGCCCAAGCACAGAACCTGGGGAACAGCAGAGATGGCATTGGCAGAAATTGCCTGTGCGCTGCACCCATGGAGCCGAGGCAGGATGGTAGAATTTGCCAGGGAAGAGCTCCCATACAGCAGCAGATGACAGCAGCAGGATTGCGTGGGCACATTTGGATTTGCCAGAGCAGAGCGCCCACGGACCAGCAGACAGAAGCAGTGGGATTACCAGGCAAGTGGGGCACATCACCCAGGGTTGACAGGGCAGGCGGACAGGCACCTTGGCATGAGAGGCAGGCAGGCGGGCTGAGGCAGGATTTGAGCTAGGCAACCTGGGCGGGCAGACAGGCAGTGTGGTAGGTGGGCTAGGGCAGGCTTAGAGCTTGGTGGCAATCTGGGTGAGCAGACAGGCACCTTGGCATGAGAGGCAGGAAGGCGGACTGAGACAGGCTTTGAGCTGGCAGCAACCTGGGCAGGCAGACAGGCAGTGTGGCATGACAGGCAGTAGGGAAGGCAGGCTGGGACCTTGGCAGCATATTCAGATAGGCTTAGGCTGGTGAAGACTGTGCAGCGTGTGTGTGTGTGTGTGTGTGTGTGTGTGTGTGTGTGTGTGTGTGTGTGTGTGTGTGTGTGAGAGAGAGAGAG
>QEPC01009252.1:133523-146497 GCA_003113815.1 Sphenodon punctatus
GGGAGGGTAGGGTAGGGTGGGTAGGGAGGGGAACATTTGGGGGGGTAGTTTTAATTATTCTTATTGTTGTTTTTATATATTGTATTGTTGTTTTAACTGTTGTGAGCCGCCCCAAGATGTCGTAGGCATGAGGGGGCGGCCAATAAATATAAATAAATTAATTAAATTATGTTCTTAGAAGCATACAAATAGATGAAGAGGCAAATCCCTGGGGAGAATGCAAAATGCCTGGGGGTGGGGAACAAAGGGAGGCAAGGCAGGACTGACCTCCAGTACACAAGGCAAGGGGGCGCTGATAGAGGGTACCTCCAGACATTCACCAGCACATTGTCCCAGAAGCTCATAGGCTTGGTGCAGGGCTGCATAGGGTGCCAATGCAGCCCCGAAACATGCCATGAGGTTCACAGAGCCCTGTGAACACTGCAACAAAGCGGAGTTGGCGATTAGTAACCAGTAACTCTAGGAGTGAGCTCCCTGATTCTAGCAAGGGTCCCAGAACACATACCAGACCACCCGGGTAATCCGAAAGGCACCCTAACGACCTGCCAAGGGTGCACATGGCATCTGAAGAAACAAGCCCCTGTCCCAGCCCCATGCCCTGGTCATCTCGGGCACATGAACCCTTGCTCCATATGCAGGTTTAGAGAGGCAGGTCCATGCAGACCCAATCAATCAATCAATATTTGTTTATTTGTTTGGGCAACGCCCCTTACAAATTTCCATAAGCCATGGGGACTTGATGGAGAACATACATAGAATATAAACTGGAAGACCCGCTACAACGGGTGCAATCCAGGGAAAAGTTCCATTAAACAAACTAAAATATATAAAATCAAATCATTACTGCGCCACTCATCTTGCATATCTCACCAGAACAGTGCACCAATTGTAAATGCAAGGGGGATACCATATATCGTAGTGTCATAGTATCAAGTATACCCCTCCTCTACTCCTCCCTCCCGTGTTCACATACCCCACAGAGGCAACCACTAGGCTCTCAGCTCTCAGTTGAAAGGAAAAGGGGCTGCAGATACCTTGGATTGCCAGGGTGAAACTTGCAACTGCCCTGACTTGTTCTGAATCAGTTGGATTAAACAGGCACTGCACACTTTTTGAAACTAAGACCTGGCCCATACTAATCCTCCCCAGGTATTTGCATCTGGGGCCCACTAGGGCGGGCCACTGGTAAATCATGTGCTCCAAGGTGTCAACCTCTCCCAGGGGGCATAAGGGGCATAGCCGTCAGGCGCAGGGCACTTTCTTTTGTTGACCTTCCCGCACCACAGAAGCTAGCGTGTTAGTTCTCATTTTAAGAAAGGCCACTCGTGCCCTGACATTTTCCCATACAAAAAGATAGTATAAACCAGGGGGTAGAGAATTGTAAGGCGCATAATCAGCTGCTACCTTCTGGGCGGCCATCAGTTCCCCTTCTAGTTGCAATGTCTGGTCAAGAATCCGCCTTTTGGTCAAGCTCCTTACAGCAGTCAAACCTGCGTGAGCCAGGTTCTCAGGAGAAAATCCTAGGAGATGAACTTTCTGTTCTATTTCCCTCAACCATGGGTCACCCAGCCCGCTCTCTAGGGTTAATGTTAGTAAGGAATCCTCACAAGGGGGATATAGGGCCGCCTTGGCCCAAAAGGTAATCACCGCCTGGAGGGCGTATGATCTAAGAGGGAGAACACGTGCCTCTGCGCGTAGGATTACCTGCGGGGTACCTCTTGGTGCTCCCATAATCGCCCGCAGGAAACCATTTTGAATTGGTTCTAAGAGAGATAAAAAGGAAAGCCCCCATATGGGCGTTGAATATAACAATTGGCCAATAACCTTTGCTCTAAATAGGCGCAGGGCCGGTAGTACCAATTTTCCCCCTTTACCACAAAAGTATTTCACTATTGCCATGGAGGTTTTCTTGCCAAGTGTTTGGGCGGCTGAAAAATGGGTTCTCCAGCCCCCGTTGGAGGCAAAAAACACCCCCAGATATTTAAAACACTGGACCTGCTCTATAATATGTGGGCCTATTGCCCAGCGCTGGACTTTCTGGGCCCCTCTGGACCCTACGACCAGGACCTTGGTCTTCAAGAAAATTAATGGATAGAGATTCTGTCTGGCAGTAGTCCCCAAAGGTTTGCATGGCACGTCTCAGGCCAATACTAGTTTGCAAGATCAACACCGTATCGTCGGCGTACAATAGCAAAGGAATCCTACGCTCACCTATTCTCGGGGCGTGCGTATCGACCCGTTTAAGGGCGTACACTGAGTCGTTCAGGTAAACATTGAAGAGTGCCGGTGCCAGAAAGCAACCTTAACGCACCCCCACCCGTACCTGGACCTCTTGTGATAGAGCCCTGTTCCTATTATAAGGCACCCGTAACAAATTCCTCTTGTGGAGTTTTATCATCAGAAATAAGAGTCTAGGCTCTATAGGTAGCAATCTTAACTTTGCCCAAAGGCGTTCCCTGCACAGCGAGTCAAAAGCTTTCTCAAGATCTATAAAACATAGATAGAGTTTCTTGTGGGAGGCAGTATATTTAGATATTAGCGCAGATAAAACACACATGGTTCGTGGTAGCCAGGCCTTCCCAAAAACCTGCCTGTTCGGGTTCAATGAGATGATTCAAATTCAGTCATTCTTGAAGTCTTTTCTGTAGCAGCTTAGAATATAATTTAGCTGCAATACTGAGTAGACTAATTGGCCGGTAATTTCCTGACTGGTTGGGATTCCCCTTTTTGTAAATAGGCACTACAATACTGGGCAGCCAGGCTGACGGAAAGAGCCCAGTGTCGTTGATGTAGGTAAAAAGGGGCGCCAGTATCTCAGCCCACCTTACAGGGTTGCTTTTCAGAATCTCTGGGGTAAGGAAATCTGGACCAGGCGCTTTTCCCAGTTTTAGGCCGGCAATGAGCTCTAATATCTCCTTGGGAGAAACCGGAGACCACCCTGCTAATTCTTTTATAGAGCTAGTATCTAGTTCAACTATCTCTATCCTGGACCTAGAGAAAAGTGCCTCATAAATTTTTTCCCAAACTAGGGGATACAGGCTAGTCTTACCGTTGCTACTACCCCTTAGCTGAGCCGAACGTATAATGGACCAGAATTTTTGAGGGTCCCTTGAATTTGCCACTGAAGCAAGGAGAGTCCATTGTATTTTTTGGTGGTTGCTTAGTTTTAGTGCCATTAGCTTGCAATAGTCTGCACGGGTAGCAGCCAGTTTGATTCTAACGGCATAGCAGGAATTTGATTTAA
Organism: Sphenodon punctatus; assembly: GCA_003113815.1. Lineage (NCBI taxonomy): Eukaryota > Metazoa > Chordata > Lepidosauria > Sphenodontia > Sphenodontidae > Sphenodon > Sphenodon punctatus. The sequence continues at coordinate 136,768 of QEPC01009252.1, forward strand.
GCTCTCTGGCCAAATGGCGAAGAAAGGTTCCGACTCCGTGGCATTCATAATCAAACCAGATGGGGGAAGTCCTGGCGGGCAGGGCTGCGCCTTGAGAATCGTGGTCCCGGCTTGTGATTAAAGGGGTCATCCCAGGCAGCAGCAGCTCATACCACCCTATGGTATCAGGCCTTTGCTCTAATATCTTATCTGCTGGATGAGTCCCCGCAGGGGACTCCAAAAATACTGCCAATTCCCTATCCTGGTCTTCAATCAATCTGGCTCATACCCAGGGGGGATTAGCGTCCACAAAAGAAGGAACGTTATCGGGACCAAAAGAGTCCGAGTCTATCGGTGAGATATCAAGAGACAATACTAGGGGTAAATGATTAGATACATGGAGGGGAACCACCTCCATTCTATTGACTGAGGGAAGCAAACAGGGAGGAACCATAAAAAAATCCAACATGCTAGAGTCCTGGGGGGCGTGAAAAGTAAAATTACCTGCCTGGTCTCCACTGACCCGCCCATTTACAATGATAAGGTCCAACTCTGTCATCAGTCGTTCCAAATTGTCCTTCCTGGGGCCCACCACTAGATCTAATGAGTGACGGCTGGGGATATGTAATAGGTCCCCCGTGTCCTCCAGCCCCAAGGTGGCAGGCAGTCTGGTGGGATTACCCAACCTAGCATTAAAATCCCCTCCACAAATCAGTAGAGCAGCAGGAAATCTATTCATGGCCGAGAGCACTAATTCCTTGATATGGTCCCATATCTCTGGGTTGTAGTAGGGGGAATATGGCAGGGGGATATAGACATTTGCTATCAGCAATTCAAACCCACCATGGCACTTGCAATAAAAAAGTAAAAAAAAAGCTTTAATAAAACTGAGGTGTTCAACAAGCACCACCAAAGTTGGGGAAATAAATAGGGCAAGGCCGCCACTGGGTCTGCCCTGGGAGCTAGAGGCTACTGCATCCAGCCAGTAAGTTTGGAAACCTCTCCAAGCCCCAGAAATCAGGGGCTCCATCATCCATGTTTCTTGAAGTAATACAATGTCCTGTCTTCCCAAAAACTGATAGAAATCGGGGTCATACTGGTGAGCTCTCCAACCCGAAATATTCCAAGAAGACAGGACGCAAGTCGAAGCAGACCTCCCCTTCAGTCACAGGTTACCCACGGGAGGTGGTTTGAATCTTTGTCTCAGGACTTTGCCCACTAAAGTCTGGGCAGTAGTAGTGCTAAGCACTTTCTTTGGATCAGAAGACAAACCGGCAGAGAGACCCTGAGAGGATGGGCCTGCTATTACAGGAGGCCCCGGGGGCAGAGGCCCCTTCTGTAAAACCTCTTGCATTGAGGTACTAAGTTGACACTGTAAAGCCTGACCTGACCACTGGCCTTTGTGCACAGACCCCTGAGAACAATAGGATACCTGGGGAGAAAACCCCTAGGAATTTGAGGTATTGTCTGCCATAAATGGGCAGTCGTCACCCAAGGAGGCCCCCACACCTGCATTTGGCCCTTGGTCGGGGAGCCAAGTGGAAGAATGGATTGATGATAACCTGCCCACCACTGATACTGAGGCAAATTGTGTTTTAAATGTGGGTCTAGGTAAATCCTCCACCAGTGCTGGCTTAAGCGGGCCTGCTTTTAGCTCTCCCAGTTGGACCTGTAGTGCCTCCAGGCATTGTAGAAAGCGAGCCTGGGAGGGCAATAGAGACGCATGGGCTGGCACAGACTCAGGTTCCCTGATGGGGGGATATCCCTGCCCTCTCCCCCATCAGGGGGCCACTCTGGAGGGCCCAGTGGACTGTGTATGCTTTGTCTTACCACTGCCCGAGGCAGTTTGGGAGCGGGAAGAGTAGGTGTTTTCTGCCGTCTCGTCTGGGCCCGATTGGAACCCACCTTGGGGACCGTAACTCTGTGCCTTTCTTGCAGTAAAGATGGCACTAAAGGTAAGTTGTTAGCCTGCCCCTCCCTAAGTTCTAGGGCCCTAGCTGGCAACTCCTGGGGACACTCCCTAGCCTGGCTGGGGGAGGCTTGGAAAACTCGACTGATGAACACTGCCCATTCCTCAAAGCTGGCTTTATGGGCAAGAATAAGATAAGGTAATCTGGGAGAAGTAAAGGTCACCAAAATCACCTGTCTTTCTGTCGAATTTAACATAATATCGACAGCGATAATGTCCCTCCTGGTGATCACCTCCTTCCTGAAAAACAACCTTAGATGTTCAGCTACATCCGTAGGAGTTCCCCAAAATGGCGCTTGGTGGCCCTGGGGGGGGGGCAATAGTACAAGTAAGCAAGGCTGACAACAGCCCAAAGGACTCCTCTGAATCTGAGAGGACAATGGAGGGGGGGACTAGGGTAACCCCGCCGGGCTGCACTGATTGTAAATTCAGGGTGGGTCTAAGTGGAGGCTCACCCAATGGACCCGAAATGGGCACCACTGGCAACCTCTGTTGACCTGTTACAATTCCCCCTACTCCTATTTGGCTGGACGCCTGTAGTAGCCCCATCATTGTGTCCATTCTTACTTGTAAGTTTGACATTTTAACAAACATGAACTGCAGTGTCTCTGCCGTAAGGAGAACGTGATCCATAAGAAAAATGGCCAGCCTTTCACCTTCTGGGAAGTGGGCCCCCTTTGGATCAAGTTCAGGGGGGCCAGCAGGAACTGTGGTCTCCTTCATTGTTAAATTGCCCCTCTGGTAAGCCTCTATGGTAACAGTTATTGAATCTGCAAGCATCTCAAGAAGTTGAAAGGAATTTCTTGTTGTAATGGCAGGGGCAGATATATTTTCCCCACCTCCTGGCCTTACTGCTGTTAAATTTTTTTCCAGTCTCTGCTGTTTAAGGGACTTTAGGGGTGGAGCCATATTAGTGGGGAATTCTATCCTGCTACTCGTAACTGACCTGCACACACTAAGCAAGAAGTAAAGAGACAGATAATCAAATGGGCTCCCCCGGCCACCCTGGCAGCATGCCTAAGGCCGCGCGCACAAGGGCGCACCCTTGCGCGTGCAACCCTTAGGCACGACGCCCGTCGACACATGCCTTCGGCAACGTCGCAAGGCACTGAGCTTCCCTTTGTAATCCACCGGGCGGGGATGCGAGCTGCTCCTCCCACTGTCCAGGTGAGCTTGATAAGCCTCTCTCAACCCCCTCCACTCTGGCTCTACGGGGCTCGTCCATGCCGCAGTTGGGCTCCGATACCGACGAGGCGAAAGTACCCTGGAACTTTGTGTGCTACCCATCACCAGCCTCACAGTTGCATGGCCTCTTGGTACCTCTTACTTCACACACACCGCCACAAGACGCTGGGCTTGCTTTTGTAATCCACTGGGCGGGGATGCGAGCTGCTCCTCCCACTGTCCAGGTGAGCTTGATGAGCCTCTCTCAACCCCCTCCACTCTGGCTCTGCAGGACTCATCCACGCCACAGTTGGGCTCCAATACCAACGGGGTGAAAGTACCCTGGAACTTTGCGTGCTCCTCGTCACCAGCCTCACAGTTGCACGGCCTCTCGGTACCCCTTACTTCACACCTCCATGCAGACTGGAAACACCCATCTACAGAGCACAGAGAGCCGCAGCAGCCCACAAGGTCCAAGGGCACCGGACATTGCTGATGGTGAGGCAATACCCACCACACAGAAATAGATGCCCAATGGAGCTTCACACCATGCATGCAGATGTACAGGTTAACTGCACTGGAGCAACCATCCTGAACAGCCACTGGCCATGCCCCCCAAATCCCCCTAAAACTCTGCCGAACCCCCATTCTAGTCACATGAGTTGCCAGTGCACCTGGCCCACAGACACCACAGGAGAACACAGGATGCAAAAAGCACATGTATGTATTGATACAGGGGCTAGGCAGGTTCATCAGCGGCCAGAGCAAGCAGATGGCAGTGAGGAACTGCAGAGACAAAGGGGCCACACAGCTGGGTGCAGGCATGAAGCGATCCAGCACAACAAGGTGTTTCCAAACAGTTCAATGTCTCACTGGCTCACAAAGGCTCAGACCGGATCCCCACAGACCACCAAGCAGGATACGGATGTACAAGTGGGGGGTGCACACAGTGGGGTATCAGCCCGCAGAATGGTCACATGAAAGCAGGACCAGGGTTCGAGCGGCAGAGAGTGATGTTCCACTTTGGAAGGTGCAGCAACAGCAGTGTCATGGTGTCCTAGAGGTACTCCTGCTGCTGCCATAAGACTGGAGCTAGGCCAAAAGAGCTGGAATTACATGGCATGGGTTCATGTGACCAAGTTCTGGAATAAAATCTCTAGAGCCCCATGCAGGGAGCTATTGGCATACTTGAAAGAAGATTTATATAAGAGCCATTGGCAATGTAGGGTAGAAGCACATTTGAATAACCTAGGCCTACCTAGTGATTATTTGTATAGTAAAGTTATCATTCTTCAGGGGCAGAAATATCCCAAAGGTGGGAGGACATCAACCGGCAGGATGAAATTGCAAAAATAAGATCCTCCCCCCATATGGGTGGGTTTCTGTCACTAATTCCGGATGGAGGCAGAATGGCAAACTATCTCTCTTTGACCTGTTCTTCTAGAGGGAAAAGATTCTTCTTGGCTGCAAGATTTAATGTCTTACCTACTAAGCTTCTGGAGGGCCATTATAGTGGGCTCCCTTTCTACCAGCATTTGTGTCTGTTTCACTGCTTGGAAGTCGAAAAAACAGATCATGTTTTGTTAAGATGCCATCTTTATGATAATATTAGGACTGAGTTTTTCATGTCTTTCTTGGAAAATTATCCAGGAAGATCTGATTCTCTTTTGCTTGAAACGGTCTTATCAGATGAGGAGACAGAGGTGACATTGAATACAATCAGGTTTTTAATTTTGGCAATGAACCTTCACCAATTGTCCCTTGAGTATAAACTACCAATGGCCAGCGAGTTGTGACACTTTAACTATTCTATTACCCTGGTTATTTAACTGTGGAGTTGAGTAATTGTGTAACTTGCTATCTATTTGATTGACCAGCTTTTTATTTGTTTGTTAATTGATTGATATCTGTTTAAATGATTGTGGGTTTATTTTTAAATGACAATCGATGTTTTATCGACAAGGTGGCAGTGGTCTCTTTACAGACTGGGAAGTGAGAGGGCTTCTAAGTAGTGTGTTCTTTGAGGCCATGTTTGTAAATGTCTTGAGTTTATTTTCATGGTTTCAGTGTCTTGTATTAACGCACTTTTATTAATTATTTTCTTTTATTGTAGTATTACAGGCAATGACCTTGGTCACGCCAAATAAAAATATCTATCTATCAAACTAAAAAAAAATAAATTATCATTGTGCAGGAGCCGGGCGCTCAGGGAACAGGGGCCCCTGGACAAAACTGTCTCAGGCAAAGATTGCAAGCCCACATCTCCTGGTTCCTCTCGACACTCCTGGCAGCAGCACCATGCAATGGTCCAGGTTCCTTATCTGTGGATGAAATTAGGGGCTCTGGTTTCGCATTCGGCTACTGCTCTTCTTCATCTCTCCTATCCAGCCTACGTCTCCTGTGCTGGGGTCCTCTCCCCCACCCCCTCTGTAGGTAACATTGTGCACCCTGCTGGCCATCCCACATTGTGTTTTCCTCAATTGTGTGTGGGGGGGGGGCTGTGGGGGGGGGCTGTGGGGGGGGGGCTGTCCTAACTTTGCTCCCATTATCCCAGCAGATGTGTGCCTACCATTCCCTGCTTGTCCCTGTCTCCCCATCCCTCTTCCAAGGTCGGTTTCCCCCATGTGGCCAGTGTTCTCTTTTCCTGTCTGCTTAGGGTGCTCTTAACCCCCCCCCTTCTTGCTGGCCCCTTGCCTGTCTCCTGGCTGCCCTTCGGTGGGTTTGGGGAATGTTGCCGTGCAGTGTCCCTGTCTCCTTTGTGTCACCACACCACCTCCCGTCACTGTTCCCATTGTCAGTGTAACTCTACCATCAGTGTCCTGGACAAAGAGCTCCAGGATGGCCTCTGGTTCCTCCACATCCTCCTCCTTGTCCACCACCACCTCCTCCTGCACCTCCAGATCCCCCGCTTCCTGGCTGGCCGCACCAGGGGCATTGGGCTCCCCCTGCTTGGGGGGGGTGATCTTTGCCCTCTTCCTGCCCCTGGTGAAGGCCGAGCTACGTGTGCAGGAGGCCACGATCTCCCCGTCCATGCAGAGGAAGCAACTAAACTCTGTGGTGAACCTGTGTGTGTGCAGAGCGGTTATTGTCACGGATATGCTTATATCCCAACCTCAGGTTGTTTGCCTGCTGCATGCATTGGGAGCCATCCCTATTGTACCCCAAGAACCTCATTTCCTGGGTGATGGCTTCATAGACACACACACACAGGTGTATGAAGGTCTAGGTCTCCTGCCTCGTCCAGGGGTTCCCCTTTTGGGAGCCACCTGTGGGAGGCCATCCAGCTTGGGTGCCTGGGCTGTGGTGGCTGTGGTGGCAGTGAAGCAGGTGCTCTCCTGTTGGGGGAATGCATCTCAGTGAGTTGTTTTCCTCCTGTGTTAGTACTTTGGTGTGTTCCTTGCTCTCCCCCTCCCTCTGGGAGTTCCCTTCCCACTGTTTTACCTGACTGCCTCAGAGGCCCTCCTTGGCTGTGTCCCCGGTGGTGCTGTGCTCCAGGGTATGGGTGCTCTTCCTGTTTTGGGGGGTGGAGCTGTCAGCGGTCTGCCCAGAAGTACCCCAGCATCTGCTCAGGGTTGGTCTTTGCCCTCCCACCTCAAGTCTGGGTCGGGTTTCTTTGTCTTATCTCACTTTCGGAGGTACTTTCCTCCCTGGCCCATGTTGCTGGGGTGAATGGTGGAAGTGCTGCCAGTGGTGCTAATGTTGCATTGCGGCCTCTCCCCTGTTTCAGGATGGAAGATCTGTCAGTTGGTGTCCAACCTCCCTCCCCAGCGCCGGTGGCCTGGGCCTCCCTCCCCTGGGTGGCCCAGGATCCCTCAGATTACCTTACCCCTTGCAGCACGTTTCATGGCACTAGCTCCCTTGGTCTTATCCATAGCCTTTCTTCCAAACATGTTGGGAGCTGGTGCACCCATGTCCTCACTCGTTTCTCCTTTAAGGGCTCCCAGCCGGGTGTTCAGCATCTCTTGTGGGGAGGGAGGGATGTCCCTCCTGCCTACTACCTGGATGTTCCATGGGAGATGGGTTTTGATGGGTGGAACATGGGAGCACGCACACCCACCCAGCCCTGTTCCCATGGAAGCTCACCCACTCATCCGATAGATGGAAATGGGTGGGCGGCATCTGTGTGAAAATAGCCTAAATTTATGGCCCTTTTCACACATACATTCTAACACTGATAAAATGGGTGCTACAATTTATTATGCATGTTGCAGGGCTGCAGGTGTGCTCTATGGTGCCCTGAAATATGTATAATAAAATGTAACCCCCATTTTATCAGTGTTAGATTGTGTGTGTGAAAAGGGCCTATAATTATAAACCAAAGGTTTGTAGGTGGTGTGATGGAACTAATGTCATTTAAAAAAAAGTTCTGTGGAGCACTTTCCCTTTGCTTTGTAAACACTATGTTTTGATGACAATGGTGGAGACATTGCTTATAGGGCTAAAATAGAAATTAAAACAATTCTTGTGAGAAATCTCATGAGAATGAGAACCATGTTTGAGATTTTACTGGGATCTTGACACCTGGTTTGCATTCTCAGCGTGATTGTGAGTACCCCACCCCACCCCCAAAGATCTGTTTGGCAATGGGGAGGAAAACACTGATGGAAGACAGGGCTGCCTCTGCTGGTTTTGCAAGGGGTGAACTCTGCTGTTAATCCAGCCCTTTGCAAAGCCCTCATGTGGCTGCCTGGTCAGTTTCAGGCTGAAATTGACCAGGAAGCCACTTGTGGTTTTAGAAGGGACCACTCTACCTAGAGCTGAGGAGGCCTTGGCAAAGCTAGCTTCCTGAGGGACTGCCCTGGCAGCGGGAGTGGGGGGATGTGTGTTCCCCCACTTCCCCTGCCAGGAAGAACCTCCAAGTTCCGCTGGATGACTTGTAAAGTGCTGCACTAGGGGAAGAGAGAAGCTGATCTATTTCTCTCTCCCCATGGTGCAGCACTTTTCAAAGGGGCTTGGGAGTGCTTCCTGAGAGGCTGCCCTGGCAGAGGGAATCATGGGGGACCCAAGTCACCCCAATTTCCCTGCCAGGAAGCACCCAAATTCCCCGCTGGACAGTGTGCACAGCACTGCACCAGGGGTGGGGGTTGAGAAGCTGATTCATTTCTCACTCCCCTGGGTGTAGTACTTTGCAAAGTGGCTTGGGGGGTGCCTGAAACTGACCAGGCAGCCACATGAGGGCTTTGCAAAGAGCTGCATTTGCCAGCAGAAGCATCCCCTTGCAAAACCAGCAGAGGCAGCCTTGTCTTCCATCAGTGTTCTCCTCCACATTGCCAAACAGATCTTTGCATTCAGCCCTATGGGCTCAATGCAAAGTCTCACCTGGGCATTCAGTGGAGGTGCTTGGTGGCGAGATGTGCTGCAGCGCACATGCTTGAACTGACTCAGTTGAGTATGCACACCGCAGCACATCTCGCCACCAAACACCTCCACTGAACTCTGAACTCAACTGCCTGGTGCCTCCCTGCCCTGCCCTGCCCTACCCTGCCCTGCGATGGTGAGTAAATTCAGGGGGGACTTGGGGAGAGAGACTGGGGGCCTGGGATGGGAGGGGGGAGGGTGGGCGAGACTGGGGGATGGGGGGGATTTCAGGGGGAGGGTGCTGTGGGGACAGACCGACTGGGGGGATTTGGGTGGGGGAGGGTGTTGCTCTGTTTGCATGATTACAAAATGGCCTCTCTACTCATGCTTGGGAGGGGTGAAGGTAAGCAGCAGCAATGCATCAATGAATGCATTGCTGCTTTCCTTCTCCCCTCCCAGCATGAGTAGAGAGGCCATTTTGTAAATTTGTGGTTCCACTGATCGTGGCTACTCTTTTTTTTGTAATGGTCCCTTCGCTGTTTCACTGCTGCTTCCTGCTGTTGCTGGAAAGTAGTTTGTGTGGACAGGCATTTGGCTGCTGGGGATAAGGTGTGGCTGCTGGGGATGATGCTGGTTGGACTCGGGGCTTGCTTTGGTGCGAATGCAGCCCTGAAAGGGGCCAAACTGATTTTTAAAAAGAGACCTGTGTGCTTGAACAGGCAGTTTGTTGGTGAAGCTACTAGGGATGCTGGTCTGGCTGTGTCTGATTTGGTGGCAATGCATCCCTGAAACTGGCCACATTTTTTTTAGGGATGGGCGAACAGAACGGAGTTAGGAAATTCAGTTCGTTTTGGTTTGAAATTCGCGTTCGTAAATTTGGTTCGGCTGGGTTTAAAATTTTAGTTCGGTTTCGAAGTTCGGTTCGGTCGACCGAACAGACCAAGTTCAGTCGAATTCTGAACTTTCGAACAAGTTCGGCCACTCAAAACCAGGTTTTTTTGGTGTGTGTTGCCACTAGGGATAAGCGAACAGAACAGAGTTCAGAAATTCGGTTCGGTTCGGTTTTAAATTCGAGGTCGGTTCAAAAGTTCGGTTCGGTCAACCGAACAGACCAAGTACGGTCCGAACACCGAACTTCTGAACAGCATTCGCCAGTCCTAATTTTTTTTAAAAGTCCTGTGTTCTTGCACAGGTGTTTGGCTGCCGGGGATGCCTTTGGGGGCTTGTGGGAATGGTTTGGTTTGTTTATGTGTGGTTTTCTTGTTTTTATATGGGTTTTGTTCACTTGATGATGTGGAGTGTTAAATACTAATTCCCCCC
>QEPC01009252.1:146571-194570 GCA_003113815.1 Sphenodon punctatus
GGCATCTGTGTGAAAATAGCCTAAATTTATGGCCCTTTTCACACATACATTCTAACACTGATAAAATGGGTGCTACAATTTATTATGCATGTTGCAGGGCTGCAGGTGTGCTCTATGGTGCCCTGAAATATGTATAATAAAATGTAACCCCCATTTTATCAGTGTTAGATTGTGTGTGTGAAAAGGGCCTATAATTATAAACCAAAGGTTTGTAGGTGGTGTGATGGAACTAATGTCATTTAAAAAAAAGTTCTGTGGAGCACTTTCCCTTTGCTTTGTAAACACTATGTTTTGATGACAATGGTGGAGACATTGCTTATAGGGCTAAAATAGAAATTAAAACAATTCTTGTGAGAAATCTCATGAGAATGAGAACCATGTTTGAGATTTTACTGGGATCTTGACACCTGGTTTGCATTCTCAGCGTGATTGTGAGTACCCCACCCCACCCCCAAAGATCTGTTTGGCAATGGGGAGGAAAACACTGATGGAAGACAGGGCTGCCTCTGCTGGTTTTGCAAGGGGTGAACTCTGCTGTTAATCCAGCCCTTTGCAAAGCCCTCATGTGGCTGCCTGGTCAGTTTCAGGCTGAAATTGACCAGGAAGCCACTTGTGGTTTTAGAAGGGACCACTCTACCTAGAGCTGAGGAGGCCTTGGCAAAGCTAGCTTCCTGAGGGACTGCCCTGGCAGCGGGAGTGGGGGGATGTGTGTTCCCCCACTTCCCCTGCCAGGAAGAACCTCCAAGTTCCGCTGGATGACTTGTAAAGTGCTGCACTAGGGGAAGAGAGAAGCTGATCTATTTCTCTCTCCCCGTGGTGCAGCGCTTTGCAAAGGGGCTTGAGAGTGTTTCCTGAGGGGCTGCCCTGGCAGAGGGAATCGTGGGGACCCAAGTCTCCCCAATTTCCCTGCCAGGAAGCACTCAAATTCCCCACTGGGCAGTGTGAAAAGCACTGCACCAGGGGTGGGGGGTGAGAAGCTGATTCATTTCTCACTCCCCTGGGTACAGTACTTTGAAAAGTGGCTTGTGGGTGCTTCCCAAGGGGCTGCCCTGGCAGAGGGAGTGGGGGGCGCTGGGTCTGAAGTGACAAGGACTGGGGTGTCCCACAACTTTTGCACTGATTTCCCTAAATTTCCCAGAAATTCATAGGATTTCCAGAAATTTCCCTTCTTCCCTTTAAACATGAAATTTCCCTGCACCAAGGAAAAATTTCTTCCATCTGGCAACACCACTTGAGACAGAGAAACTCTCTCTTTCTTTCTCTTAACAAAACCAAGCCTTCTCTTTAGCTTACTTCCTTCCTCTCCTGCACTGCCTGCTGGGAGATGTAGTTCTCTTCCTCTATTGGTAGTTTATCCTCAGAAGTTGCTCTTCCCAGCAATTGATAGGCTAGGGCAGTGTAAAGTCCACTGAGAATTGTAACCTTTAGTTTCTATGGCTGCTCTAACAGTCTTAGCATCAGTGGTGGCCCTCGCCTGAGGGCGCCTGGGACAGTGCCCTACCCCCTCTTCCCCCCCCCCTCAGTGCCACTGACAGAGCACTCACTGACTGAGCGCTTTGTCTCTTCCAGCTGAAATTGACATGGGAGCACCGCACTGCTCTGACTGCTGCAGCTTGGCTTGCGGTCAGAGCAGCGCGGCACTCCAATGTCAATTTCAGCCGGCAGAGACAGAGTGCTCAGTCAGTGAGTGCTCTGTCTGGAGTCCCAGAGGGACAAACTTGAACTGAATGCATGCCGGGCAGCTGACCATTCATTCCAAGCGCGCTGCTGGGAAATGAAATTTCCCACTCGTGGCAGCTTTGCATAGAGCCCTATGGAAGACGTATGGTCCCCCCACTTCCCCTGCCAGGAAGAACCTCCAAGTTCCGCTGGATGACTTGTAAAGTGCTGCACTAGGGGAAGAGAGAAGCTGATCTATTTCTCTCTCCCCATGGTGCAGCACTTTTCAAAGGGGCTTGGGAGTGCTTCCTGAGAGGCTGCCCTGGCAGAGGGAATCATGGGGGACCCAAGTCACCCCAATTTCCCTGCCAGGAAGCACCCAAATTCCCCGCTGGACAGTGTGCACAGCACTGCACCAGGGGTGGGGGTTGAGAAGCTGATTCATTTCTCACTCCCCTGGGTGTAGTACTTTGCAAAGTGGCTTGGGGGGTGCCTGAAACTGACCAGGCAGCCACATGAGGGCTTTGCAAAGAGCTGCATTTGCCAGCAGAAGCATCCCCTTGCAAAACCAGCAGAGGCAGCCTTGTCTTCCATCAGTGTTCTCCTCCACATTGCCAAACAGATCTTTGCATTCAGCCCTATGGGCTCAATGCAAAGTCTCACCTGGGCATTCAGTGGAGGTGCTTGGTGGCGAGATGTGCTGCAGCGCACATGCTTGAACTGACTCAGTTGAGTATGCACACCGCAGCACATCTCGCCACCAAACACCTCCACTGAACTCTGAACTCAACTGCCTGGTGCCTCCCTGCCCTGCCCTGCCCTACCCTGCCCTGCGATGGTGAGTAAATTCAGGGGGGACTTGGGGAGAGAGACTGGGGGCCTGGGATGGGAGGGGGGAGGGTGGGCGAGACTGGGGGATGGGGGGGATTTCAGGGGGAGGGTGCTGTGGGGACAGACCGACTGGGGGGATTTGGGTGGGGGAGGGTGTTGCTCTGTTTGCATGATTACAAAATGGCCTCTCTACTCATGCTTGGGAGGGGTGAAGGTAAGCAGCAGCAATGCATCAATGAATGCATTGCTGCTTTCCTTCTCCCCTCCCAGCATGAGTAGAGAGGCCATTTTGTAAATTTGTGGTTCCACTGATCGTGGCTACTCTTTTTTTTGTAATGGTCCCTTCGCTGTTTCACTGCTGCTTCCTGCTGTTGCTGGAAAGTAGTTTGTGTGGACAGGCATTTGGCTGCTGGGGATAAGGTGTGGCTGCTGGGGATGATGCTGGTTGGACTCGGGGCTTGCTTTGGTGCGAATGCAGCCCTGAAAGGGGCCAAACTGATTTTTAAAAAGAGACCTGTGTGCTTGAACAGGCAGTTTGTTGGTGAAGCTACTAGGGATGCTGGTCTGGCTGTGTCTGATTTGGTGGCAATGCATCCCTGAAACTGGCCACATTTTTTTTAGGGATGGGCGAACAGAACGGAGTTAGGAAATTCAGTTCGTTTTGGTTTGAAATTCGCGTTCGTAAATTTGGTTCGGCTGGGTTTAAAATTTTAGTTCGGTTTCGAAGTTCGGTTCGGTCGACCGAACAGACCAAGTTCAGTCGAATTCTGAACTTTCGAACAAGTTCGGCCACTCAAAACCAGGTTTTTTTGGTGTGTGTTGCCACTAGGGATAAGCGAACAGAACAGAGTTCAGAAATTCGGTTCGGTTCGGTTTTAAATTCGAGGTCGGTTCAAAAGTTCGGTTCGGTCAACCGAACAGACCAAGTACGGTCCGAACACCGAACTTCTGAACAGCATTCGCCAGTCCTAATTTTTTTTAAAAGTCCTGTGTTCTTGCACAGGTGTTTGGCTGCCGGGGATGCCTTTGGGGGCTTGTGGGAATGGTTTGGTTTGTTTATGTGTGGTTTTCTTGTTTTTATATGGGTTTTGTTCACTTGATGATGTGGAGTGTTAAATACTAATTCCCCCCACCCCAACGCACACACAGCAGAAGGTGAGGGGGAATTAGTATTTAATGCCCCATGATTCAATTGAGGTTTTGAAATCGTGAGATGTAACAGTTAATCTGGTGATCTTATGGGTGTTCAAAATCCTAGAAATGTGATGTTTGCGATAAAATTGAAGTTTTGAAATCGTGAGATGTAACTGTTAGTCTGGGGATCTGCCTGCTTTTAAACCTGGCAGAGGAGATGAATATAACCTGCCTAACTGAAATTGCTGGATTAAGTAATGTAATGGCCATCCAATGTTAACCCTGGGAACTCCTTGCTGCAAGCTGGGTTTTGCCCTGGCTCCGCCTACCGTATCCCTGGCTCCATCCCTAGGCTAAGTTCCGCCCCTAGGCTAGGCTCCGCCCCTAGGTCCGCCGGCCTTACTACCTCAATGTCCCTCCAATATCAAAATCCACCAGCCTCCCCTGCTTAGCATTACACTCACAATTAGGGTTGTTTGGTCTTCCTTCTTTGAAGGAATGTCTCTTATTTTAAGGGATCATCCCTTATTTCAGAGCCCTACATCTGCGTAGATCATAACGGACATCTCCTACTTACAAAATGGGCATCTCTTATTCTGAATACCACTGCTCTGTGGAACATAATATATGTCTCTTATTTCAGTTTTCCTCAGCTCTGTAGTGTCCCATATTTTTGAAATTGTGATTTGGTAACTCTACTCACAAAATATTTGGGGGGCTTAGGTTGTATTGGGGATTTACTTTGATAAGAGCTTGCATAACAGATATATACTTACTGGGGGACAGGGACAGACCCAGGCAAGTTCAGAGGACTGTGTGACTGTACAGGACTTTGTGTGCTAGGGAGCCCACAGAGAGGAATCCAATAAATGAGGTCCATGAAAAAGCCTGAAAACTTCAAAACAACATGAGTGTGAGATCTGGTATAAAAAAACCCCAGGTTCTTGCAGTTTCATATGCAAGGAGTCCTAACTTAGAGAAGGCCTGAAGTGATTCAGGAAACAGCCCCAAACATACAGGGCCCATGAGAAGAGAAAAGCCGCCCTGAATCCCAGGGCAAAGGTGGGGTATAAGTTTGAATAAATAAATAAACTAGAAATAGCAACATATCAAAGCATAGAGACCTGCAATGCAAGGAGTCCTGAACCCTAAAGGAATGTTATGTTTAACTCAATATCAAAAATTAATTATGGTAACATTTTTCTTTTTTCTAATGGGTGAGTCAGTATGTGTCTGTCAAACATTCCTGCATTTAGATAAACCCCATGACACCATTTCACATGGGGACATGTATAGTCATACATGGTGGGGGACGTAACCTCCCATTACTTGAATCAAAATATAATGCCATCACATGTTGTAAAAATAAAATCTTTTACTACTTCTTAGGAAACCCTTTTGTCCTTCATCTTAGAGCATATGTGATAAATAGATTTTGAAAAGTTGTCCTATCCATGGTTTGTTTTTCTTCACAAAACATCTAAAAATGAAGATCAAAAGTTTGTTTTAACTACTGAAACCACAGAAAAAGAAGAAATCCACTTTCAGAAAGGGGGTGGGGGGAGAATTGAGACTTAAGGTTTTTGTGCGTGTGTCTTGGTGTTTTTTTTTTAAATGAGATAATAACTTACATCTCTAATGACACATCACCGCTTTTCTTAGAAAAATCAAGTAAATTCCTTTCACTCTTCTAACAAACTTCGAACTGCCGTTACTGAAGAATTACAGAACTGAAGACTATAACAATGCCCTAGGTCTTGTTGTTCTGAAATGTATATCATTTATCTAATAATGTCTAAATCAAACATTCATTAAAAGCTAATGGCATTAATGTTTGATGGGGAAAAATTCAATAGTGCCATAAGATTCCTGCCATCAGGTTAACATTTGGAATTTTAATAGAGGGGCCCTCATTAGATGTTATTACTTGAAAGAAATCAGTGTGAAAAATTGAGATATAGACTTTCACTTCAAAAACTATGGCTCTTGCCAAATGCACAAAGGCAAAATGGAGAGCAACATATCTGAAAAACATATTTGGCTCTTGCGTAAAGTTAACATTTATTATCTGTCTAGATAGTCCCGAAAAGGTAGCAACTCTGTACCTTGTAATTATTTAAAAATAGAATTAAATATAGCAACCTTTCTTTTTACCCCTTTGTACTTTAGAAGAAATAGTTTTAATGGTTTACAGGAGGTTTGTCCGTTTTTGCTTACGTGTGTGTGTGGGGGGGGGGGGGGNGATCTGCCTGCTTTTAAACCTGGCAGAGGAGATGAATATAACCTGCCTAACTGAAATTGCTGGATTAAGTAATGTAATGGCCATCCAATGTTAACCCTGGGAACTCCTTGCTGCAAGCTGGGTTTTGCCCTGGCTCCGCCTACCGTATCCCTGGCTCCATCCCTAGGCTAAGTTCCGCCCCTAGGCTAGGCTCCGCCCCTAGGTCCGCCGGCCTTACTACCTCAATGTCCCTCCAATATCAAAATCCACCAGCCTCCCCTGCTTAGCATTACACTCACAATTAGGGTTGTTTGGTCTTCCTTCTTTGAAGGAATGTCTCTTATTTTAAGGGATCATCCCTTATTTCAGAGCCCTACATCTGCGTAGATCATAACGGACATCTCCTACTTACAAAATGGGCATCTCTTATTCTGAATACCACTGCTCTGTGGAACATAATATATGTCTCTTATTTCAGTTTTCCTCAGCTCTGTAGCTGTCTCTTATACACATCTAGATGTGTATAAGAGACAGGTGTGTGTGTGTGTGTGTGAAAGTGTAAGTGGGTGTGAAAGAAGAAATCGAGGAAGGTAAATTAAAATGAAAAATGAGTGTTACATTTAGTTCTTAAATTGCAAGGTCTATGGCAGGGGTGGGCAAACTGTGACTCAGGAGCCACAGACAGCTCCTCAGCAGTTCTAATGCAAGACCAGGGCTGGTCCTTTTAGACCTCTTGCTGCCTTAATAGTCTCATGTCTTCTTACTTCATGGCATCCATGCCTCAAACTGAATTGCAACTCCTCCTTCACCCAGTACTGCAGAGTGCCAGCTCTTCAAGTCACTCATGAAGCAGGAGAGGTTTATGTGTGCATGTGCATACATGTGTGTCTTGTGGCTCTCAGACATATGAAGAATTTGGTATGTGGCAGGGCTGCACGAAATAGTAATTTTTTTATTCTCGAGTATTTCCGGGGACGGGTTCTGAGTGTTCAATAAAATACTGGGTAAAATAAAACTGAGTAATGAGCATTTTCTGACTACCAAGTACTGAATACCCTTATATAGGGGCAGGGAAAGCCCTGTATGTTGCTCATAGGGATGGGTGAATGCAGTTCAGAAGTTAGGAGTTCGGCCCGAACTCGGCCGCTTCGGACGACAAAACACGAACTGACCGAAATAGATTCCGAACGTCGAAATGGCCGAACACTTTGGTCAGTTTGGATCGTATTTGGGTGGCAAAAACATGTCACTGGAAGGCAAAACATGACAGGGGAGGGGAGTCAATTGAGGAGCAGACTTCCAGGCATCAGGGGTGGAGAGGCTTGGAGTAGCAGCCAGTCTGCCTAATCACCATCCCTTTTCATCTCAGACCACTGGCTTTGCAGGCTGCGATGGGCCACGGGCTAGGTTGCACAGAGTCAATGGGGTTTGCAGTGAGGCGGGCGCATCAAGAAACAAAACTCATTGCCTGCCCCCTTCCCAACACCTTCTGAGCTAGTCACAGTTCCTGAAAAGCAGGCGTTTCAGAAGGCTCCCTCTCCCAGCAGTTTTTGTTCCTTCCTATTCCTAATCCATTGCCATCCTCCTCCTATTTCACCTATCCAACCCATTTACCTCTATATTATCATTTATTTAGATTGTATTAGATAGATTTAGGTGTTATTTTTTGTTTTTACCCCTCCCTGTGTTCCCTCTGTTCAATCTTCCTCCCTCCCCCCTCCATTGAATCCTTTCCCTCTCCCTCTTATTCCATCCCTGATTCCCTACCCCTGTTTTAAGTTTTGGATTTATTTGGAGTAGGATTATTATTAGATTGATTTTCATTTCAGTTTTGTACCCCTCCCTGTGTTCTTTGTGTTTCCCCCTGTGTAATATTGTATATATAGATAGATAGTTATTAGATAGATATACATAGTTGTTAGCTTAGTTATAGAGCTAGATAGAGATACAGTGTGTTTGTAGGACAAGGCCTTTGTAGTTAATTATTAGGATATTTCATTTAGTTCAATAGGTTTTAGTATAGTTAATAGCAGTTAGAGTTAGTGTAGAAATAGATATATATAAAAAAGAAACAGCCACTCCAGTCCCAGGACCCACTGACAGGGTTCTGGGGCCTACGTTACAGGCAGGGAAGGCTGTGGCCCATATCTAGAAGCTGCCACTCCAGCCCCAGGACCCGCCATCAGGGTTCTGGGACCAAGTTACAGGCAGGGAGGTCTGTGACCAATATCTAGAAGCTGCCACTCTAGCCCCAGGACCCACCGTCATGGGTCTGGTGCCATCATTCCTTGCACAGAGGTGATGTCATTCCACTGCACCAAGAAACAGCCACTCCAGCCCCAGGACCCACCTTCAGGGTTTTGGGGACTAGGTTACTGGGAGGGAGGGCTATTTCCAATACCTAGAAGAAGCCACTCTAGCCCCAGGACCCACCATCTTGGGTCTGGGGCCATCATTCCTCAAACTCAGGCGATGTCATTCCACCACACCAAGAAATAGTCACTCCAGCCCCAGGACTTGCTGTCAGGGTTCTGGGGCCAAGTTACAGGCAGGGAGGTCTGTGGCCAATATCTAGAAGTTGCCACTCTAGCTCCAGGACCCACCGTCATGGGTCTGGGGCCATCATTCCTCACACAGAGGTGATGTCATTCCACCACACCAAGAAACAGCCACTCCAGTCCCCGGACCCACCATCAGGGTTCTGGGGCCTATGTTACTGGGAGGGAGGGCTTTGGCCAATATCTAAAAGCTGCCACTATAGCCCCAGGACCCACCATCATGGGTATGGGAACATCATTCCTGACACAGAAGTGCTGTTGTTCCACCGTATCAAGAAATAGCCACTCCAACCCCAGGACCTACTGTCAGGGTTCTGGGGCCAAGTTACAGGCAGGGAGGGCTGTGTCCAATATCCAGAAGCTGCCACTCTAGCCCCAGGAGTCGGACCCACAGTCATGGGTCTGGGGACATCATTCTTCACAGAGAGGTGATTTCATTCCACCTCATCAAGAAACAGCCACTCCAGCACCAAGATGCACTGTCAGGGTTCTGGGGCTACATTACTGGCATGGAGGGCTGTGGTCAATATCTAGAAGCTGCCACTCTAGCCCCAGGACCCACCCTCAGGGTTTTTGTGCCCTGTCATTCTGCTCACGGGGCACTGTCATTCCACCTTTTCTTTATGCAATCTGCTGTTCATGGAGAGAGAGAGAGGGAGAGGGAGAGAGATAAATAAGAGAGAAAGTCTCCCCACTGCTAGAAGGAGAGACAGACACGATCCCACCCATGCTGTTACCTGCACTATATGGCCAGAGAGAGAGAGAGAGAGAGAGAGAGAGAGAGGTTTCCAGCTAGAACAAGAGAGATGGTGGTTGGAGGGGGAGAGGTAGGTGTATCCAGCTACCCTGGCTACTACCTGCCAGAACCAGGAAGAACTCCCATCTGTGCTCATGCGCCCAATGCCCATTGCCCACATCCAGCACGCAGCAAACCTATCATAATGAGATGGACTATAACACAACATATTATATGTGCCTGCCTGCCTGCCTGCCTGTGTGCGTTCCTATACCTGCTGCTACCACCTATTGTATGATTGAATGAAGTGTGCCCGGTAGGCTTTAGGCTGTCATTCCACTATCCCTGAATCAGTCATACCCACCCATTCCAATCAACTGGATTCTGGGACCGTCATTCCAGTCACTAGGGGCTGCATTCCATTCCACTGCATCCAGAAGCCCAGTGCCCGCATGCCAGCCTAACCCACCCCCCTCCAACAGCCTAATCCTCCGCACCCACCCATGGATGCCCGCTGAAGCTGCTGGAAATAAAAGCCCCTCCGACCACCAGCTCCCACTGCCTGCTGCCTGCTGCCAAGGTGTCTGTCTCTCTTTCTCTCTGTCACACACACCCACACAAACACAAGCCCTGCACCTCCTGGGGGGCTGTCTGCAAGTTGAGACCCTGCTGCTGGCAAAGCACAGCTTTGGGTTAATAACTATGCTACATGGGCAGGCAGGTGCTGCTGGTAGGGATCGACAAGCTGTATGAGATTCTGCTACCTGCCAGCCAGAACTTCAACACATAGGAATAAAAGATTGGAAAGGTAAGACAAAGCTCATAACAAGAAATACAACTTTTATTAAAACTATTTAAATAACAACAACAACAACAAAACAGCAACAACAACAATATTCGGAAACCAAAAGCAAACATTGAAAGGAAACTTATAAATTAAACTATTAGTCTCTGGGCCTGTCCCCTGGGACTTGGGGGAAAGACAACAGCCGTTGGGGTACAGCACAGGGCTGAGGGACAGCCACCCAGGACTCTTGCAGCTCATAGCCTTGGGCCACGGCAAACTCCATGGCCCCTTCCACGTCCCGATGCCACCTGGAGAGCGCCTGGTGGTATAGTTCCAGGCGTTCCATCTCAGCGGGGATGTATTGACTTCTTCTTCTCCACCTGGACCGCCTGGAACTGCTCCACCAGGCAGTTCTCCATGGTGGCTGCTTTCATCTGCAGGCTGGGCATGAAGTCCAGGGTGGGCCTCTCCAACTCGAAAGACCTTGGCCTCAGCAGACTCCTGGGTCCGGGGGTCTCCACATCAGGGCTGGATGGGGGGGAATGGCTAACATACTGTCTTTTTTGGGTTGCCTTCCCCCACTTCTTCTGGCACTGAGGCTGAGGCTCCATGACCACACCAGAGTCCTCCGCCTGCCACCTCACTCTCCTGCCATGCGTTTTATCAATGTGGGCAATGAGCCCTGATGTGGTCCCCTCCCTCTCAAGCCAGAATCTTTTCAGGAAGGTCTAAAAAAAACATTAAAAGAAAGGAATATAAGAAGTGCCATACTGTGTCAGACCAATGGTCTGTCAAGCTCTGCCTGCATTCTGTCTCCACAAGTAGGTGGACTGGGTGGGGACTGCCATTCCTAACAGGTCATAGGGGAATTCATTCCCTGTTTTTCCAGTCCCCGTGCAATACCTTGCATGTGGCGATTCAGTCACCCTTATCATAAAACCTCCAGACATCCAACCTTGTCCACTGAATGTCTGGAGGTGTCACTGGTGACCTCCATCTAAGGGTCCTCCTTGGCCTGGCACCAGCACTGGGGCTGGCATCTGATTCCTCTCTGAAATGGGAACACATTAAGAACACCAAAGTAATAACATGTGTTTATGATGATGCCTCTAGTCCTCCCTTCTTGGGGTGCTAGGGATTGCAACTAGAAAGACCCTGGCTGGCACGTGCAGATCCTGCACTCCTTGGGGTGCTCAATGGCAACGGGAGATGTGACCCTGGCTGGCACGTGCAAATCCTGTCCTCCTTGGGGTGCTAGGAGATGCTAGAGATTGCAACTAGAAAGGCTCTGGCTGGCACTTTCAAACCTTTCCCTCCTTGGGGTGCTAGGGATGGCATCAGGAGCTGTAATCCTGGCTGGAAATACCCTGCTCTTATTTGGGGGTGCGTAGGGAATGGGATGGCAACTGGAGAGTGGAGACCCTGCTAGCCTGGCACATGTTTGGATGGGGGTGCTGCTTGTGCCAGAGCCCCCCACACTACAGTACCCTCTCTCTCTGTGGCAGACATCCACTGCCACCCGCTGATGCCCACTGTTTGTGCCTGAATGATGACCACCACCCACGCACCCACTCGCATGCCAGTGAGCTCACTCTAATGGACAGAGCCTTTCTTGTCTTCAAATTTTAAAAAAAGTGTACACACCTGGCAGCACCTCCTGAGCCTGCTGCTTGCTCCTCATCCGAGGAGCCAGGCACCAACACTGGAGGTCATGGGGAAGCAACCTCTTTCTCCTCCTCCTCCTCCTCAAGCACAAAGTTGACCCCCAGCAGGAAAATCATCACTGCAGCCTTCTTCATTTTTTTTAAAACAAGCAACCACCAACACCAGCCACACAAACACAGTCAACCCACCACACCAACACTCACCAACAACACACCAAGCAAACAGCCAGTTAAACCAAATACAGAGCACATGAACCAACCAGCCACACACACACACACACTCACACACATGCACTCGAATTTCCAGTTTCCGGCATGATCATGGGTTCTCGTGATACTTTTTCTGAATGGCTGAACAGAACCGAACTTGATCGAAACAAACAGCCGAACCCTAACTCGGCGAACGACCCGAACTCCCGAACCGAACGGAACCGAACGGAACGCCCGAATCTGAACCGTAATCTTTTCACCCATCCCTAGTTGCTCATTCGAGGATTTTTTGAGTACCGACTGCTAGACCGAGTACCGGGATGATTCCTTGGTTACTCGGTCCTCAGTAAAACCAAGTTGAATACTGAGATACTTGGTAAAAATATGTAGTTTCAAATACAGAGTTTCAGAACTAGTATGTTCTTGGAGTTGGGAATTTTGTCAACCCCTGTTCTATGATCATCTCTGGTGGGAATGAGGTCAATCATCTAGATAGCTGATGGGCAACCTGCAATCCCATTCTGTCACTGAGCATGTGTGTGTGTGTGGAGGGTTCATACCAGAGCAGTGGCAGCTGCTGAGTTTGGAGGCTGGTGGGGCAGTGGGTGGGTTAAACCTGCCACCAGCGGGCCTAGGAGCAGACCCTGGCCTAGGGGCAGAGCCAGAGTAATGGTAGGCAGAGCCAGGGCAATGGTAGTCCAGTGGCATGGCATAACCCAGCAGCAAGGAGTTCCTAGGGTTAACATTGGATGGACATTACATTACTTAACACTGGGAACACTGCTGTGTGAAGCATTGCCACCGGGGGAAAGAGAACCCTCTTACTGGGGTCCCGTACACTCTCTTTCCCACCGGGTCCAAATTAACCATAATGGGTTAAAAAATAGATCACGTTGCCATCACCTACCTTTATCCTGGACCTTCAAATTCTAGATTTTCATGGCATGCTTGGCCACCTGTAGTCTTCAGAAGGTGTAGGCTTCAGGACAAACCTTCCTTCTGGCTTGGAGAACTGGGAGGATTGAGTTAGCTCCCTGTTTTGCAACAAGCCGAATTAGAAGAGAATGAAAGGGAAGAGAAGGACAGGACAGAGGAGAAGTAGGAGGGGAAGGGTTTGGTTTTGGAGCATGAGACGAGGAAAGGGAAGAGATGGGTTCAGTGGGGGAGAGGAGAAAAGGGTTTCCTTGCTGTCTGCAGTCTTCTCTTCTGTCATGCTCCTACCTACTTTCTCCTATGTTCACAAGGAGAGCGAGGCGAGGTGTGGAATCATGCCAGATCTCAGACAAACTGGATAGAAAAAAGAAGCGAATAACTTTAGATGTTTGCATTTTGAATGACATTTTAAATTTTGCTTCTTTGTGGACCTCTCTGCCAAAGAAGAGGTCCAAGACCCTCCCAATCCCCATGTCATCATTTACCATTTTCCAGAACACACTTCATTTTCATGCTTTCCTTGGCTGCCTGTAGTTTTCTAGGGTAGACTCCCAGTCCCCAGACAAAATAGGACTTAAGTCTCCATTGGGCATCAAGAACCCCGCACTGAAGTCTGAAGTCCTAATGTGTCTTGAGGTCAGTAGGCATCCACAGAACCCGACTGTAGACTGAAGTCGCAACGCATCTGGAGGCTCAGTGGTGGGTGGAAAATTGCATTATGTTGCTGTGGAGCTCTGTTACTGGTCCCACTGCTGGTGTTTTGGAGGCCTCAGATAGAGTGGAACCTTCGCACCTGTCGGCCTAAAGAAGTGTGAGGTCCCACTGTGTCTAGTAGGGGTGGGACTCCAGATGAATTATCGGTTACCAGTTTTATTGGTATCAGATTAATCCGATATCAGATTTATTGGTATCAGTAGATTTTTTTTTAACATTACCGATTTTTCAGATTTTTAACATTGTGGCCATTTTAACAGTGGTCGCAATGTTAAAGATCAAAAAAATCGGCAATGTTAAAAAAACAATATACCGATATTATCGGTATTATCAGATTAATCTGATACCAATAGTCCCACCCCACTGTCTAGAGACACAGGGGTGGGGGGAAATCGCTGTTGAGACCATTCACTGTTCAGGTCCCACAGCTGGTCTTCTAGAGACCTCCATACACAGTGTGACATCAGGCTTCATTGGACCTATAGAAGCCCAGTAACTCCTAAAGTCAAACATTGCATCCAGAGGCACAGTGGTGGGGGTGGAGGCAGTTGGTGTAGAGGCCCTGATGGATGGGGTTCTGGAGGCCACATGAATTGTTGGGGGTTCCCTAAAATATTAGGGTGTCCCCTGGCCGTAGGCCCACCCCTGCCCCCATGAAGAGGTTCAACCGTCCCAATGAATGCCCTCTGTACCCCTTCTTGGGGGCAGGGGTGGGTTCAAAATATAAAAACTGTCTACTCTTAACTAACTACTTCTAAACTACAGTAGCACCAACAATTTTAAAAAACTCTAACAAGTGTTTAACTTTTATCTTTTTTTGTACGCACTTTATTACTCGGTGTCCCTTGGCCATGGACCTGCCCTTGCCCCCAAGAAGAGGTTCCACCCTCCCAATGAATGCCCTCTGTACCTCTTCTTGGGCACAGGGGAAGGTTCAAAATATTATTATTATTATTATTATTATTATTATTATTAACAAACATTTATATAGCGCCAGCAGTGTACCTGGCACTTTACAAAGTAATAAAATAGACACGGTCCCTGCCCCTAGGGATTACAATCTGAGAGACAGGAGCTGGGGGAGAGACTTAGGAAGGGGAACAGAGGGAGAGACAAGGGGTCTAACATTCATGAAGATGCGAGGTCTCAAGTGCACGTACTTGGCTTGGTTACGATGAGAATGACAGCAGGCAGGTCCATGTTGCAAGGATAAGGGTAAACCGATCGTAGGTATAGGAATAGTGGCTCAGCAGGATAAAGAGTCAGACAGAGCAGAGCGAAAGAGGTGAGTTTTAAGGAGAGATTTGAAGGTATGAAGGGAGGGGGCAAGGCGGATGTGGACAGGGAGGGAGTTCCAGGCATGGGGGGCAGCAAGTGAGAAGGGACGAAGGCGCTTAGGGGAGCAGGGAAGGCGTGGAAGGGTGAGAGAAGGGACAGAGGAGGAGCGAAGTGCACGGGCTGGAGTATGGAGGGCGATAAGTGCAGAGAGGTAGGGGGGAGCAAGGTTGTGAAGAGCTTTATAGGTGAAGACTAGGAGCTTGTGCAGGATTCGTTCAGGAAGGGGAAGCCAGTGAAACGAAGAGAGGAGGGCTGCACATGGTCGAAGCGACTGGCGAGGTAGATGACCCTGGCAGCAGCGGGCCAGGGCAAATATAAAAACCACCTACTCTTAATAACTAACTTACAACTGTAACTTAAGACAAAACTTTTTAACAAAACTTTTTTTAACTTAACTTTTTAACTTAAGAAGGAAGCATATTTATCTTTAATTTGGGATGTCCTCTGCTGGCTCTCATCCTCACAGCTGCCAGAAACGCCTCCCTCTGCCTTGTGTGCCATCGCCATCACATGGTGCCCTTTGGGTGCTGGGTTTTTGTTCATGGTGGCAGTTCTGCAGCGCCATTGGTCTTCCTCTTTGTGCTCTATCCTTGAAGAAGCCCGGGGAGCAGGCTGGCCTCCTCGTTGCACTGGCCGAAGCAAGCAGCAGTATCTGTGGTCTCCGCCTTGTGTGTTGTCAGTTCTGTGGCGGTGCCTTCTTTTCCTGTTTTTGTGGTCCAGTCTCCATGTTGGCATCAGTCTCCCTGTAACATAACTGAGACCATGCAGGCTAGGCTGGAACTGAAGGGCTCCAAAAACTGGTTGTCTTATTTTGTGGTCCTTCTAGTCTTCATGCAATGGAGAGTCCAGATCATCACCTATTTACTTGGGTGCAGCATCCATGTTGGCATGGGTCTCCCTTTAAGGACAAAGACCATGTAGACTGGAGCTGGATGGATGCAACACAGGTCTTCTCATTGTGCGGGTCTTTGTCCAGAATAGATCATCTTCAGGTCTGTTCAGCGCCTGTACTGAAAATTTGCTCGGCGTTCCTTGCATTGTGCAAACAGATCTTTTGTTTTGTTGTTGAAGTCCGGAATTTCCCTGACCATGGCTTGCTCAAAGGACAGCATTGCTAAAGCATTCAGATGGTCCTCTGTCATGGTACTTCTCAGAAAGGTTTTAATTCTTTATAGAGCTGAGAAACTTCATTCCACTTTAACAGTTGGAGAGGCATTGTCATCACAATCTTCAGCAGTTTAACCACCTCTGAAAAAGATTTGTCTAAGTTGCCCTTGGTCAACACATCAAGTAATGCAGAGGCATCTTTGACAGAACAGAATTCTGACCTGTCATACAAAGTCCCAAGCTCACTCCTCAGTCGGTCTCTCTCCAGCATTGGGTAGGCTTCTGTTGCCGCATTAAATGCTTGGATGGGAAAGTGTACACTGTGCCTTTGAAACAAAGTCCCCTGCACCAAAGTTGGGCTCTCTAAGTGTTTTGTCAATTGAAATCTGTCACATGCATGAGAGATTAGAATATCACACACTTCCATAGCAATCTGCTCTAGCATATCCATGCTGGTGCACTTCTGCCCATCCAAGTGTTCTCCAGAAGCTCTGAGCGCAGAGTTCCAGTGGAGTCCCTCACTTTATTGGTGGCTCTTACGAACTCAGTAGTATATCCTTGAATACCTACAGAGTCAATGTGGATTTTTTTGGAGCTCCTTGTAAAATATGTTCACGTATGGTATGATTCTGTGGAACAAGAACAAGAAGTAGAGGAACTCCCTGTCAGATTCCAACATGTTCATGTATGACCTGGCCTCAATACCAGTCTTGGCATCATGACTATCTAGTTGTATTTGTTCAAAGCACTCAACCAGATCCTCTCTGTGCTCACAGATGACCTCGACTGTCCGCACAATGAAATTCCAGTGTGTTTTAGCTACTTTGGGGAGCCTTCTCTTCACCACCGCATCCAGAACTTCAGTCCTTTTTGGAGACGAACTGAAGAAGGCAGGAATACCAGACAGACTTTGAAAGAAAATCCTTACTTGTCTTATTTAGGATATGGCTTGCTGCAGAATAAGGTTCAGCTGATGGGCAAAACAGTGAACGAAGTGTGCATTTGGGTATACATTCCTTATCTTCTCTGGGATTCCACCATGATCTACATGCATCATGCTCACTCCATCGTAGCTCTGAGATATGAGTTTCTGTTTGTCAGAGTTCCTTGGGAGAGCAGCACTGAGTTTTTCAAGCAAGGACTCAGTGATTCTTTCTGCATGGGTGTCTGTCAAGTGTGTGAAGCTGAAAAAACATTCCATGGTTGAACCCCTGCCATTGATATAGTGGGAAATCATGACAGACTGGCAGATGGTTGAGACATCAGTGGTATCATCAGCTTCGATAGCCACAAAATCTGCATTTTTAATTTCATTAATTATGTGGTCACGAGCAATTTCGAGCATGCAGTCCAGGAGTTCATTCTGCATAGTTTTCGAAGTCCCCTTGAAGACAGTTGCAGTCTTCAAATGTTGCTGTAGTGAACTGTCAGCTGTGGAAAGTAAATCTATTGCACCTCTAAAAACCCCTGTATTGACAGATCCCTTACTTTCATCATGTCCACGCAATGCCAATTCAAAGGAACTACAGAACTTTATGCAGTCTATTATTCTGTACAGAATGTATTGACTTCGATCCACATCCTCATTATGCTTCCTTACAGACACATGGTAGCCTTCATTGAGTTTCTTGGCGATTGTTTGTTTTTCCCAACTGTGACAGGTTTAGGCAGTTATCAAGGTGGCTTTTACAAGAATCGTGCTTCTTTGTAGCTTAATGTGCTTAATGTCCTTGACTCCTGTCTTTGTCCATGCTGCGTCACCACCAAACAGCAGGCAAGGAAAACAGAAGAACGACTTCTTGGAAACACTGCCACATAGCCACCAGAACTTCTCGTACCAGGATGTGTAGAACCTGCGTGTACAGCCTTTCTCTCTGTCCTGTGCAGCTTGTTCTATTTGCAGTTCTGGACGGTGAGGTCCCATGTCTTTGATCTGCAGTTTCGCTTCATAAGTCAGCGTGGTGAATGGCTTTGCGATAACAGCCTCCACGGTATTCATTTTCAAGTGTAGGCTCTGAAAAAAGAAAAGAAAAATGGGGATTTGGCACTAGCAGCACTCTCACAAAGATATTAACATTCCCCCCAACCTTGCCTTTTGTCCGTCACCTTAAAGTGATGTCTTATGTGTAAACAAACAGACAAAAAATCATTTCACATATGCAAAGCGATCCATTTTTTGTAATCAACTGTCCCATGCAAAATTAACCCAGACAGTAAAAAAACCAATTTATTGAATACTTTATTTAGAAACAATTTTTAAAATTTAATATTTATCCTAAATTTGGTCTTTCTGGGAACAAGAAGAAACCACCAGAGACAACTAATTAGAGTCTCCATTAACTTATATAGTATTTGTTCAGTGTTAAAGTCTTCAAATGTGTTGATGAACGCTTTCTCAGAGTGCTTGAAAGCAACATAACTGTCCTGCTCTTGATAGATGCACTCCATCTACATCATACAGGAATAGCTGATGTCTTGAGAGCCTATGCCAAATTGTAGTAGCCCTCCTTTAATGATGCAGAAAAGCATCCATTAGTCTGTTCACATTTCTCATTGACTTCCTAAAACGACAAAGTGCACCAGAATCAGTTGGGCTTGGCCTTGCATTCCTGTTGACTCCTCTTTCAATTAAATCAGACACCAAGACGTTGTTCATTGAAAAGGAGTTGTTGATACAGTGCAGGTCACGTCTCATGGCACTTGCCAACTTTAGGTGGCCCACATCATTTCCACCACAGTGGATCACGATTCCCATTGGAGGAGGAACATCCAACGTTGGAATGATCTCATGCCATCTTATGCCTCCTCTTCCAAACCAACAGATGTCATAGTTCTGGCACTGTGTATCATACACATGCAGCACCAAACCACACCCATACAGACCAGCATCCCTAGTAGCTATACCAACAAACGCCTGTCCAAGCACACAGGCCCTTTTAAAAAAAGTTTAGCCCATTTCAGAGACGGCATTGCCACCAAACCAGGCCCATCCAGACCAGCATCCCTACCTATACCACCAAACGCCTGTCCAAGCACACAGGCCATTAAAAAAAAAAAGTTTGGCCCATTTTGGGGCTGCATTGCCACCAAACTAGGCCCATCTAGACCAGCATCCCTAGTACCTACACCACCAAACGACTGTCCAAGCACACAGGCCCGTTCAAAAAAACCAATTTGGCCCATTTCAGGGCTGCATTGCCACCAAACCAGGCCCATCAAGACCAGCAACCCTAGTAGCTACACCATCAAATGCCCGTCCAAGCACACAGGGCCTTTTTAAAAAAAGTGTGAGCCATTTCGGGGCTGCATTGCCACCAAACCAGGCCCATGCTGGTCTGGACCAGCATCCCTCATAGCTACATCACCAAATGCCTGTCCAAGCACACAGGCCCTTTTAAAAAATAATTGGCCCATTTTGGGGCTGCATTGCCACGAAACCAGGCCCATCCACACTAGGGATGGGCGAGCAGACCGCGGTTCAGGTTTGGTTTTCCGGTTCGGCCACGTTCAGTTCGGCCGTTCGTGTTTGGTCATTCAGCTGTTCGCCGGGTTCGTGTTTGGCCGTTCGTGTTTGGCTGTTCGGTTCGGGTTCGGCCGTTCGGCAAAAAAAATAACGCGAGCTGGAAATCACGCTGGAAACCAGAAATTCAAGCGCATGCGGAGTTGTGTGGTGAGTGAGTGTGTGTTTGACTCGGTGGCTGCTCGGTTTGTGTGTTTTGGCTGTGTTTGACTGTTTGTGACTTTGTTGGATTGGCTGTGCTGTGTGTTTGGGTGGTTCGGTTTGTGTGTGCTGTGGGTGAGAGAGTGGTCCTTGTTTAAAAAAAAGAAAAAAGAAAAAAAGAAAAACTGAAGAAGACTCAGGCAGCTGTGGTGCTGATCCCACGGCTGGGGGCAAACTTGCCAGTGCCACTCGAGGAGGAGGAGACGGTGGTAGCGGTCAAGGCAACTGCCCCGGTGGCTACTACACCTCCCGTGGCACTGGTGGCTTACTCCTCGGATGAGGAGGAAGCGGCGGGCTCTGGAGCTGCTGCCAGGTTTGTACATTTTTTTTTACTTTGAGGACAAGAAAGGCTCTGTCTATTGGAGAGAGCTCACTGGCATGCGCGTGGGTACATGGGTGGTGGGCATCAGTCAGGCAAAAACAGTGGGCATCAGCAGGTGGCAGCAGATGTCTGCAACAGAGAGGGAGGGTACTGTAGTGGGGGGGGCTTTGGCATGAGCAGCACCCCCACCCAAACATGTGCCAGGCTAGCAAAAGCTCCACTCTCCACTCTCCAGTTGCCTTGCCATCCCATTCCCTACGCACCCACAAATAAGGGCAGACTCTTTCCTCCAGCCAGGGTTATTATTATTATTATTATTATTAACAAACATTTTTATAGTGCCAGCAGTGTACCTGACACATTTACAAAGTAATAAAATAGACACGGTCCCTGCCCCTAGGGCTTACAATCTGAGAGACAGGAGCTGGGGGGAGACATAGGAAGGAGAACAGAGGAAGAGACAAGGGGTCTAACATTCATGAAAATGCGAGGTCTCAGGTGCACGTACTTGGCTTGGTTACGATGAGAATGAGGGTTACGATGAGGGTTCCATCTCCTGTCACCATCCCTAGCACCCCAAGGAGGGCAGGATTTGCACATGCCAGCCAGGGCCTTCCTAGTTGTAATCCCAAGTACCACAAGGAGGGCAGGGCAGGGCAGGTTTTGCACATGCCAGCCAGGGCCTTCCAGTTCCTAGTTGCACTCCCTAGCATCCCTGGAGGGCAGGAATTTCACAAAATTAAATTTCTAGTTGCAATCCCTACTAGCACCCCAAGGAGGAAGGACTAGAGAGCCATCATCATAAATGCCTGATATTTATTTGGTGTTCTTATGTGTTCCCATTTCAGAGAGGAATCGGATTCTGATGGCACTGGCCACAGCCCTGCTGCTGCTACCAAGACAACGGCAAGGGGAAGGACTCAGCAGACACCCAGGCAGAGATCGCTGGTGACACCCCCAGACATTCTGCACCAGTCGTCGGATGTCTGGAGGTTCTATCACAAGGGCGACAGAACCGCCACACGCAAAGTATGGCACGGGGACTGGAACAACAGGGAATGAATTGCCCTATGACCAGTTAGGAATGAAAGTCCCCTGCAGAGAGAGATTGGATGGCCACCCAGTCCAACCACTTGTGGAGACAGAATGTAGGCAGGGTTTTTTGACAGACCATTGGTATGACACAGTATGGCATTTTTATGTTCCTATCTTTTTCTGATCTTTTTAGATCTGCAATAACGTTTTCCGCCGGCAGAGGGAGGGGACCATGTCGGGGCTCATAAGCCACATTGAGAAGACCCACGGCCTGAGAGCTAGATGGGCAGGTGAGGACTCGGAGGACTCTGGAGTGGAGCCCATGGAGCCTCAGTGCAAGAAGAAGGGGGGGAAGACAACCCACAAAAGGAGGCATACAGGCTCTTCCCCTCCCCCCCAGCCCTGACGTGAAGACCCCCGAGCCCCTGGAGGATGCGGAGGTAAAGGCCCTTCGAGCCAGGATGCAGCGGTGCACCCTGGCCCATGTGGAGGCGGTCCAGAGGTCCTCTGCCGACCTGGAGAAGGATC
Organism: Sphenodon punctatus; assembly: GCA_003113815.1. Taxonomy (NCBI): domain Eukaryota; kingdom Metazoa; phylum Chordata; class Lepidosauria; order Sphenodontia; family Sphenodontidae; genus Sphenodon; species Sphenodon punctatus. Next base: position 168,070 of record QEPC01009252.1, read on the forward strand.
TGGTGGAAGAGCTGCAGGTGGTACAGGCGGAGCGGCAGAAGGTGGCGGCATACACCCAGTATGTCTCTGCCGAGCTCTGCCGCGTGCAGCTCTACCACCAGGTGCTCTCCAGGTGGCATGGGGCGATGCAGGAGGGCCTGGATCACTGCATCCTCAACAGCATGCTAGATGAGCACGAACCGTCGGCCCTGAACCCTGTGAGGTGCCCCTACCTCTCATGCCCTTAGACCGATTCCCGGGGGATAGGCCCAGTGGAAGCAGAGCAAAAGACTCTTAGGTTTGTTAATAAGTTTCATTTGCATGTTTGCTTTTGTTTTATTTAATGTTGTTGTTGTTGTTGTTGTTGCTGCTTTGTTATTGTTGATGTTATGAAAATTGTTATAATAAAAGTAGTTGTAATGTATTTCTTGTTACGAGCTTCGTTTCACCTGTCCAATATTTTATTTATCCCTTTGTGCTGCTGAAGTTCTGGCTGGAAGGTGGCAGAATCTCATACAGCTTGTCAATCCCTTCCAGCAGCACCTCTTCCCACCTCATGTAGCGTAGTTATGAACCCAAAGATGTGCTGTGCCAGCAGCAGGGTCTCAACTAGTGGAAATCCCCCAGGAGATGCAGGGCTTGTGTTTGTGTGGGTAGGTGTGACAGAGAGAAAGAGAGACAGACTCCTCGGAAGCAGGCAGCAGGCGGCGGGAGCTGGTGGTCAGAGGGGCTTTTAGTTTCAGCAGCCAGCTTCAGCGGGCAGCTGCGGGTGGGTGCAGAGGAGTAGTTTTTTTGGGAGGGGGGGCCAGGCTGGTGTGCGGGCATTGGGCTTCTGGATGCAATGGAATGGAATGCAGCCCCCAGTGAGTGGCATGATGGTCCTATAATATCGTTGATGGTCCCTGGGACGGGCGGGCATGACTGAATCAGGTATAGTGGAATGACAGCCCAAAGCCTATGGGGCACACTTCATTTGATCAGGCAATAGGTGGTAGCAGGGCAGCAGGTACAGGGTCGCACACAGGCAGGCAGGCACATATGATATTATTATATGTTGTGGGTTATATTCCATCTCATTATGGTAGGTTTGCTGTGCTGGATGCGGGCAATGGACATTAATGGGCGCATGAGCACAGATGGGAGTTCTTCCTGGTTCTGGCAGGTGGCATACAGGAATCCAGATATACCTACCCCTACCCCTCCAACCCCCATCTCCCTCGTTCTAGCTGGGACCCTCTCTGTCTCTCTCTGGCCATATAGTGCTAGCGACAGCATGGGTGGGATCATGTTTGTCTCTCCTTCAAGCAGTAGGAGGACTTCCTCACTCTCACTCTCTCTCTCTCTCTCTCTCTCTCTGCAGCAACCTGGGTGGGCAGACAGGCACCTTGGCATGAGAGGCAGGAAGGCGGGATGAGCCAGGCTTTGAGCTTGGCAGCAACCTGGGGAACAGAACACTTGGCACAGACACAGCATATAGATTTGGCAGAAGCAGCAGTAGCTGTTTCTTTATGCCATGGCATCACGGCACAGACACCACACCACATAGGCCTGGCATGGGGGCAATTTTGCCTTGGAAGAAACAGACATTGGTGGCTATGGTACAGAACCTTTTGCACAAATAGGGTATAGGCCAAGGATGTCTTAGACAGTCGATCCTAAGAGATAGGCGAGCATTGTTGTGAAGGAACAGGCTGGTGTTTGGTAAGGGGAGGGGCAGGCAGAGCTCTCCACCCCCTCATGCTGGGTACAAAGCATTTCCGCCCCCCCCCCAGGTATTGGCCACAGCCCTCCCTGCCAGTAACGTGGCCCCGGTACCCTGGCAGCGGGTGCCGGGGCTGGAGTGGCTGCTTCTGATTAAGGTGGAATAACATTGGATTGTGAGATGAATGATGGACCCAGACCCATCATGGTGGGTCCCTGGGCTAGGGTGGCAGCTTGTATTGGCCACAGCCCTCTCTGCCAGTAATGTGGCCCCGGTACCCTGGCGGCGGGTGCCGGGGCTGGAGTGGCTGCTTCTGATTGAGGTGGAATGACATCGGATTGTGAGATGAATGACAGCCCCAGACCCATCATGGTGGGTCCTGGGGCTAGGGTGGCAGCTTGTAGGCATTGGCCACAGCCCTCCCTACCAGTAACTTGGCCCCGGTACCCAGGCAGCGGGTGCCAGGGCTGGAGTGGCTGCTTCTGATTGAGGTGGAATGACATAGGATTGTGAGATGAATGACGGCCCCAGACCCATCACGGTGGGTCCCAGGGCTAGGGTGGCAGCTTCCAGGCATTGGCCACAGTCCTCCCTGCCAGTAACTTGGCCCCGGTACCCTGGTGGCGGGTGCCCGGGCTGGAGTGGCTGCTTCTGATAGAGGTGGAATGACATCAGATTGTGAGATGAATGATAGCCCCAGACCCATCACGATGGGTCCCGGGGTTGGGAGGCAGCTTGTAGGCATTGGCCACAGTCCTCCCTGCCAGTAATTTGGCCCCAGTACCCTGGCGGCGGGTGCCGGGACTGCAGTGGCTGCCTCTTTTCATGCGGTGGAATAACTAGCACCAGTGGCACTAGCAGCAGCAGACATTGGTCCCCCGGGCAGGCAGGCAGGTGGCATGGCATGAGCAGCAGTCAGGCAGACTGAGGGAGTGTTCAAGCTTCACAACCTGGGCAGGCAGGCAGGAAACATGTCATGAGAGGCAGTAGGGCTTGGCAGGCAGGCTTTAGCAGGCTTTTAGCTAGGCAACCTCAGTGGGAAGACAGGCACCTTGACATGGGAGGCAGAACTGATGCATGCTTTGAGCTTGGCGGCAAGCAGGGTGGACAGACAGGTAATGTTACATGAGAGTCAGTAGGGCAGGCAGGCTGGGACATTGGAAATAGGGAAATCAGATAGGCTAGCAAAGACTGTGAAGCGCGAGAGAGCGAGAGCAAGTCAGCGTCACATAGGCAGGACAAGATTGTATAGCCATAGGGCGGATGGCAGGTTTACAGTTTGTTTCCCAATGCCACCCTGCATCCTGAGGTCAGTCAGATAAGGCAGCAGAGGCTGTCTAGTATGAGAGAGAGAGAGAGAGGCAGAGAGAGAGACACACACACACAAAGAGAGAGGCAGGGCAGGTGCCAGGCATTGATAGGGAGGGACAGCACCTCAGCAGCACAGGAGCAGTAGCCCTAGCACAGATGGAGGAGGAGCCCTGTCCCAAGACTGTCCCTGGAATGGGATGGCGTGTGCCACTGCACCATCACTTCTTGTCCAGGGGCAGCTCGGGGAATCCCAGCAGCGGTAGGTTAACGTTCAGAAAGAACAACTGCTCCACCAACTTGGCCCTCAGTCTCAGGTGGTGCGGGACGCATATATTCCCCACGATGGAGAACACTCTCTCGCTGGGGACACTGGTTGGTGGGCAGGACAGGATACCCTTGGCCACTTTGGACAGGGCCAGCCACACGTTAGCCTTGCTGGCCCAGTAGGCCAAGGGATCACTGCTGGGATCTTTGCATGGCTGCTCCTCCAGATAGGTCTCCACTGCTGCTGAGGCACCATCATACTCCCTCTCGTAGCTGTGGGTGGGTACCACCTGCCCCACTGCCCTCAGCCATGCTGCTTGTCCTTTTGTGCTGGCTCTGGGCCCCATGCTCCCTGGAGTGGACTGAACAGAGGAGGAGCTGCTGGCAGTAGGCGTCCTGCTGCTGCTTCTGGTGCTGCTGCTACACCTAGGGCTGGAGGCAGGGATAGACCCAAAAGGCAGGAAGGGGTCACTGCTCCCACTCCCACCATCCCCAGGGGCATCCCGCTGCATGGCCCGCTCTGCCTGTCTGACCTTCTGGACCAGAATACGCTTCCAGAGGCCATAGACTGCTGTCTCGCATGCCATGCTGCCCTTGATCCTGGGGTCTAGCATGGTTGCCAGGACATATTCATCCCGGCGCAGGAGGTCGACAAAGCAGGTGCTCAGGCCCGCCTTCAACCTCCGAGCTAGGTCTATAGCCTCAGTGCACATTCTCCTTTCCAGAGAGCCAAGATCCCGCCCCCAGAATCTCATCCAGGCTGCTGAGGAGTCTATGCACCAGCGGGGTCACCTGACTGAGGGTGGCAGTGGAGCTGCTCAATGTCTCCGTCACACCCAGGAATGGTCTCAGGACAGAGACAGTTTGGGAAATAATATCCCATTCCTCCCTGTTGTACCCTGGAGGTGACTCGATGTCGGTCTCCAGTTCCATCAGATGCAGGGCGGCTTTCTGTTCAAGAAGCCGCTCAAGCATCAGGAAGGTGGAGTTCCACCGGGTGGAGATGGAGACATCCTGGATAACAGTGTACACTGGGGACCCTTGCTCGGCCTGTTTCTCCCAGAGGAGCTCACTGCCCTTCATGCTTTGGTTGAAGAATCCTGCCAGCTTCCTCCCCCGCTCGACCAGGGAGCTAAGGGTGCCTGACCCAATCCCCTTATCACCCAAGCTGAGAGTGTCCTTCATCACAAGACTGAGGGTGTGTGCGGTGCAAGGGATGTTCGTGAACCCCCCGTCATGGACTGCCATAAGGATACTGGCTGCATTGTCCATGACCACACACCCCTTGGTGAAGGACGCGCCTGGCATGAGCCACTCCCTCACCATGGTGGCTAGGGCTGCCTCGAGGTTCCTCACAGTGTGGGAGCTGTCCATAACTTGGTCCTGAAGCAGGGCCCGCCTATACCCTGCTTCAGGTACCCTCCTGCCACTGCCAAGTGCTTCCTCTACGTCCTACCACCAGTGTGCCATCACCACCAGGTATGCATGCTGTGCGTTTCTGGTGGACCAGAGGTCCACCGTAAAGTGGACCGTTGCCCCCCCAGCCCCTGCAAGCTGCTCCCTCACCCGCTCCTTCAAAACCCTGTATAGCTGTGGGACCACAGTCTGACTCAGGGAAGAGCGAGAAGGCAGCTTAAAGTTGGGGGCCAGAAACCCAATCAGCCACTGGAAGCCCTTGTCCTCCATAATGGACAAGGACTGGCCATCCAGGGCAATCATCTCGGCAACCAAGCGCTTGCCTTTGTCCTGGAAGCCTGTGCCACGGCGCCCTGCCGATGGCCTCGACACATCCCCCCACCCCATCTCCTCCATGGTTGACTGATGATGCTGCTGGAGAGGCTCCTGGTGTTGTTCTGCCCCCATACTGCTCCTGCTGGTAGAGGCAGCAGCAGTTGGTGCAGGACGCTGGCCCTGAGCCGGGCAACTGGCTTCTGGAGTCAGGAACCCACTGGAATCTACTTCCCCTGCTTTCCCGCTCAGCAACTCAGCAATGTGGCATGCCTTGAGGTGCCTGGCCATTGCGGTTGTGCCAAGGTTGGCAAGCACCTGCCCTTTTTTCACAGTGTGCACTGCACCTCTCTGAGATCATATGCCCGCACTGACTTAAAATGATCCCAGGCAGAGGATTTTTTTTCCCCTCCTGCCTTCTTGCCTGCCCCAGTGGGCGCACTGCTGTCAGCACTGCTGGGAGGGGGAGGACTTTGTGGCACTGGTGATGCAGCTCTGGGAGGGTCAGGCATCGCCTCGTGTACAGAGATCTCCTCTGTGGCACTAGTGTCACTGACTGCCTCTTCCTCACTGTCCCTGGTGATCACGGTGATGTCCCATGAAGGGGAGTACTGGGACCCAAAGGCTATGCTGCCCGTGCCCGCCATGCTGCTGGCACATTCCCTGTGCCCCCCTCTGTAGCTGCTAGTGCTGCTGCTGCTGCTGCTGCTGCTTCTCTCCCTAGTACTGGCTTTGCCCAGGGATCGGGCCCTGCCTCTAGCAGCCGGGGTGGGATCCACCAGCTCTGGACTGCTGGGGATTGCCTCGACTGTGGGGGACATTGGTGGTCCTGGAGGAACATTGGTAGAAGCTGCCCCAGCACCTTCTCCAGCACCACCCGCATCAGAGACAGATGCAGCCAGAGCCTCTTGTCCTGCAGACCTTCCAGTGCCCTGCATGTCAGTGGAGGGCACTGCCAGGAGGCGATGCAGAGCAGCCTGTTGCCCTAAAGCAGGCCTGCTGATTTTTTTGGGGGGGAGGGGATGTGCTCTGCCTCTGGCTACTGCTGATGCTGCCTGCTGCTGCTCCCCGTGCACAGCCCCGCCCACCTCTGGCATGTGCCCCATTGCCTCCCCTATGGTCATCAGATCGGCCTCTCCTTCCCTTCTCCATTTCTCCCGCAAAAATAATGTTTTTAATTATATATATTAAAAAATGATTTATTTTTTAAGTCTATTATATATGTCTATATCTACACTAAATATAACTACTATTAACTAATAACTAACTACTCTAAATGCTATGAACTAAATGGATTAACTAGCTCCTACAAACCCTAAAACTGAATCACTAAACGCTATCTCTATCAGTAAACTATGTCTCCTACTATCTCAAACCTAAAATCTATCTATCAATCTATCGATCTATCGATATATGGGATGGGGGTTGGGGGGTAATCACAAAAAGCACAAGGATGGGTACAAAGCTGAAATGAAACCTAAATCAATCTAATCATAATCCTACTCTAAATGAATAAAAAAACAGAGGAAGGGAAGGGAATCAGGGATGGAATTTATAGGGAAAGGATTCAACAATGGAGGGGGGAGGGACGAAGGAAGATTGAACACAGGGAAGGATAAAAATAAAAAATAACAACTAAATCTATCTAAGCTAAGCTAAATAAATGAGAATATGAAGGTAGATGGGTTGGATGGGTAAAATAGGAGGAGGATGGTAATGGATTTGGGAGCTGAAAAATTCTGGGTGCGAGGGAGACTTCTGACTTCTGTTCAGGAACAGTGACTAGCTCAGAAGGTGTTGGGAAGGGGGGAGGCAGACAGCTTTGTTTCTTGCTGCACCCGCCTCACAGCAAGCCCTATTGGCTCTGTGCAGCCTAGCCCATGGCCAATCGCAGACTACCAAGCCGGTGGTCTGAGGCGAAAAGGGATGGTGATTCGTCAGGGTGGCTGCTACTCCAAGCCAGTCTCCACCCTCCACCCCTGGTGCCTGGAAGTCTGTTCCTAACTGAGTCAGATGCCTTCCCCCTCCCTGCTACATTTGGCCTTTCAGTGACCTGTCAGTAGACCATGTTTTTACCACCCGAACTCAACCAAATGTGATCCGAGCTGACCGAAGTGTTCGGCCATTTTGGTGTTCGGCGTTCGGTTCCATGTGTTCGTGTTCGGTGTGTTCATGTTCATGTTCAATCATCCGAACAGGCTGAGTTCAGGCCAAACACTGAACTTCCGAACCGCGTTTGCCCATCCCTAATCCAGACCAACATAAATAGTAGCTACACCACCAAATGCCTGTCCAAGCACACAGACCATTCTTTTAAAATATTTGGCTCATTTTGGGGCTGGATTGCCACCAAATCAGACCCATCCAGACCAGCATCCCTAGTAGCTACACCACCAAATTCCTGTCCAAGCACACAGGCCCTTCTTTTTAAAAGTTTGGCCCATTTTGGGGCTGCATTGCCACCAAACCAGGCCCATCCAGACCAGCATCCCTAGTAGCTATACCAACAAACGCCTGTCCAAGCACACAGGCCCTTTTAAAAAAAAACTATGCCCTGTTTCAAGGCTGCATTGCCACTAAACCATGCCCATTCAGACCAGAATCCCTAGTACCTACACCACCAAATGCCTGTCCAAGCACACAGGACCTTTTTAAAAAAAAGTTTGGCCCATTTCTGGGCTGCATTGCCACCAAACCAGGCCCATCCAGACCAGCATCCCTAGTACCTACAGCACCAAATGCCTATCCAAGCACACAGTCCCTTTTTAAATAAAAAGTTTGGCCCATTTTGGGGCTGGATGGCCACCAAACCAGTCCATCCAGACCAGCATCCTTAGTAGCTACACCATCAAACACCTTTCCAAGCACACAGACCCTTCTTTTTAAATGTTTAGCTACACCACCAAACACCTGTCTATGCACACAGGCCCTTCTTTTTAAATGTTTGGCCCATTTTGGGGCTGCATTGCTACCAAACCAGGCCCTTCCAGACCAGCATCCCTAGAAGCTACATCACCAAACACCTGTCCAAGCACACAGGCCCTTCTTTTTAAATGTGTGACCCATTTTGCCTGTTTCTGGCCTGCATTGCAAGCAAGCTACTTCCCAGCAGCAGTGAACTAGCGAAGGGAGGGATCATTTTAAAAAAAGAGTAGCCATGACCAGTAGACCTACAAATTCACAAAATGGCCTCTCTACTAGAGAGGCAGAGGCCATTTTGTCTCTACTTACAATATCATCCCAAACTGAAAATGGTGGGGCCATTTTAAAATGCAAGGAACATAACAGCAAAAAATGGATTGGAATCCTTCCTCCATCCAAGTCCCTAGGTACCCCACCCAGAAAACTTATGTCTAAAAGAGGAAAGGGACCAATTTTAACTAGGAAAGAGTAGCCATGGCCAGTGAGGCCCGAGAAAATGTCCACGGGCTTTGCACATGCTTGGGGAAGGAGGGGGGAAACCAGTCAGTCATGAACCAGCAAACACACAATAAGCAAAAGCAAACCACTGAAACCAAATCTTCTGAAGCCAAATATCTTATCCTCAACACACCACAAAAGCGGCAGTGAGGAGTTCCACTTGTCCCCCCAAAAATGGTTCACTTCATATCTGTTGCACCCCCCTCCCTATGTGTCACAGTCTCCCAGTCCACCCCCAGTCTCATTGCCTGGCCAGACTCCCCATGTCCCCCCCACTTCCCTCCCTCATGTCTCTCAGTGTACCCACTCCCCCCACTTAGGGTTTCCATAGATGCAAATTTTTAGAGGGCACTTATGAGATATACAGGTTGCAGGGCTGCAGTGGTTCCATTACAGCCCTTCAACCTGCATATCTCATAAGTGCCCTCTAAAAAATTGCATCTATGGCAACCCTACCCATACGCCATTGCCCAGCCAGACTCCCCGAGTCCCCCACTCCCCCAGTGCACCCCACTCCACACCACCTCTCCCCATGTCTCCCAGTGTTCCCCCTCCCCCCCACACCCATACCCCATATCTCCCAGTGCAACCCCCTACCTGGACCCCCACCCCAGGACAGCTGGCAGCACAATCATATTTATTTATTTAAATTTTATCCAGCACACTCCTGCTCAGAGAGCAGCTCAGGGTAGCTTACAACACACACAATCAACAATTACAATTCATTATTAAAATGTACTATTACTCACAATTTAAAAATTAATTTAAAATATCCTAAAAATACAAAAAATATATTAAAAGGGCAGAACCAGTCTGTATGTAATAACCATAGGTGAGATCATCCAATAATAATCACTATTATAACATGCCCCCGTCTCCCAAGACAAGTCCCCCAGTACCCTCCCCCAAAAGAAAAGGCCAAGCCCCAGCCGGGTCTCCAATGTACTCACCAGCAGGACTGAGCCCAGAAAGGGCAGGCTGAGCCTGACAGCATCTCCTCCCCACTCGAGGACAGGATTCTGGGCTTGAATGATGATGGACCCTTGGCCTGAACTGGCACTACCTATACCTAACTTGCTTCCTTGAGATGATTATTATTAAATAATAAAATATTGCTCTTTTAAATGAACACATGCTTGATGGCACTCCCTAGCTGCCCAACACGTGTTCACCAAAGTTTTGCCCCTTGCAGGTCTCCATCTGCCTCTCCTCCTCCTAGTTGTTGCAGTCCCCTCCTCCCTCATGGCCTCGCCTCCCCCTCACAACCTCCTGGCCCAAGGGAGGCATTGGCATCGGTGCTGTCTGCGTTTGTACATGCATGGAGGAAAGTAACACGCTGGCTCATGTGCAGTCTTCAGCCAGGAAGTTCGGAGCACCAGAGAAACTTGACACAGCTGCACTGGGGGTCTGAACGGTCCACTGCACCGCTGGAACCCGGGATTGGGAAGGTATTTAATGTTGTTTTTTTTAAACTTGGGGACATGGAGGCCAGTAGGGGCAGTGCCCCTGTCACCCTGGGGCTGGCACCATGCCTGTACCAGAGTCTGAGACATCATTAGAGGCATTATAGAGTAGTGATTAGAAGTAGAAAAGAGGGCCTTTACCACTTGAACCAAGGAGTATAACTGAGTATAGCACATGAACTACAGAATGTAGACCTCCTCCTCAGTCACAATGCCATATTATTCCAACATGGGGGACCAAAGGGTCACATTTGTATTACTCTGTCTCAGTTTCATGTCTCTGCTTAGTCTTTGATAATTATGTGTTTGAACCCTGAAATTTTATAGACCAGGAAATGGCCACAAATCACCATTTTGGGATTAAAAATGGAAAGTCAAAAGCAGGAATCTTTTTGGTCTTTTGTGATTTCCACCTGGAATGCAACTAGGAACAGACCTATTCTCAGGGCCAGCCCCAGGTATGTGTTACATGTGCGGCCGCACATGGTCCCGCGGACAGCTGGGGCCCTGCACTTGCCTGGCTGGGAGCCAGGCTTCAGTCAGGTTCTACCCCAATAAGTTCTTCTGCCTCCCCTCCATGGCTCCGGTCCCTATCCCTCACCTGCCTCCTAGTAGTGCTGCTGCTTCAGCAGCAGGACACTGACCAGGCTGGGATATAAAGCTGTTTGTTTACAAACAACTCCTCCCCATGTGAGTGATCAGAAGGTTGTTACCTTGTAAAGAAAGTTCTTCGAGATGGCTTCCAACATTCTCACAACTGGGTTGTGCATGCTCACCCTCTTCAAATAATAGACCACGTGATAGTCTTGAGCTCCTCTAGTATAAAAAGCACACACACACACCCTCAGAATGACAGTTCCTTCCAACTGTTTCTAGGAATATAAGGAAAAAATTCTATGTGAGAATGAAAGGGTGGGTGTTGTGAGAATGTAGAGCCATCTCAAAGAACCTTGTTTTACAAGGTAGCAACCTTCTGTTCTTCTTTGAGTAGCTCCTCACAGGCCATTTTTGCATGGCTACGCTGGATTGGGGGTGTGTGGATGTGACAGTGTGTGGGAGGGGCGTGCACACAGACGCACACGCATCCCCACTCACCCATCCCCACAGAATAATCGCCGTTTCCCCTGGGGGATGTGTGTTAGGCAAGCATGCATGAACTCTCACTCACCATGGGTGTATGCACCTCGTAATTCACACAGGGCTCCCCCACACATGAACATGCAGAAATCTGTGTGTTCATGGGCAGGAGATGCCATGTAAAAACTTTTTTAAAGGGTCACATTCTCACAACTGTCTTACTTATATTACCTTAAGTAGGAATTTAGGATGTAAAGCAATACTTATTCTATCTTGGAAAGTCTGAAAATATGGTTCTGAGATTATTATGGCTGCTATTTCACTAGCTCTTCTTAATTAAGTTATTGTTAACCTGCACCCCATAACCAGTTCATTTTTACCCCCCATATAATCAATTCACGCTGCCCCGGGGGCAAAAATTAAATGGCTATGGGTGAGGGGCTGCGTGAATTGATTATATGGGGACGGGGACACAAATGAACTGGTTATGGGCTGAGGTCAGTGTAAATGTATATATATCTTTTCATGGCATAATGCGCTTAATAGGCTAGCTGCATTTTGGGTGTCTTGTGTGTTTGATAGCAGCACCTCTGGAACAGTCACATCATGTGCGTGCACAAGGCACAGGCAGCACCGGCAGCAAGAACCAACAGGCCCTGGAGGCCAAGCTAGCTAAGCTCACCCCTTCCCCCTCAGTAAGGCAGTAGATACAGTCAGTCTCTCTGTGCCTGCCTCACTGCCCGCCTGGCTGCTTCTGCAGTGGTAGACGCCCAGCTGGGAAGGGAAAGCACTGGGAGACAATGCTTGTCTGTGGCCGCTCGTAGGGCTGGAGAATGGGAATCCTTCCTGTCCAGAGGGAGTAAATTTTATGTAAATTTACTCATTTGCATAATTAGGTGGGACCTAATTTCAAAGAAATCTGGATACACTCTGTGTATGGAAGTATAGAAGAAAACTCTCATACTCACTTGTTGCTGGTGAAAATCTGTCAGAGTTCTTTTAATAATCTCAAAGCGCAAAGAGAGAGAGAGTAATGAACTTATGCAAAGATTCAAAACTGGTCTCTCGAGCAGAAATTACATAGGTATTTTATAGATACCAGTTCAAACAGATAAGTACAGGTTGTCAATCAAAATAACGTCATACAAAATGAAAGGCTTACAGGAATTGTTTACATAATCAGCAAGGATGTTCTCAAAACAATATGACTGATCTAGCAAGTCTAAACAATTCAATTAGTTTATGCAGTTGCAAGGTTATCTATCTCTTATCTACTTATAAAAGGAACAGTGTGAAACTGTTCTCAGCCTGCATGGTCAAGGTAATTAGCTTTTGTTAAGAAGGCTAAAGTTTATTTCAGCAGAGGATGATTCTCTTTACCTGACATCCCTCTGTCCTCCATTTTATTCTGGTTCTGTTCGGTTTTCAGTCCATAAGGGACTTATTATAAAATTCCTCCACAGAAGGAATCTATCAGAGCAACTTTATTTCTACTACTAACAGCTGTTAGGAGGGTCCTAGCTCTACAGGGTTTCCCCTATAGATCTATAGTCCCTCCTTAGCCACAGTTATAAAACCTTTTTATAGACTTTTCAGGTTACAGGCAAAGAGACATTTCTTATCGGTTAGAAAACACAGTTTGGAGCTGTGTTAGACACAGAACTGCTACACAGACAGTTTATATTAGAGAGGAACATCTTCAAGGCTATGAAAAACAAACTTACAGAAAGTGAAAACAAACTTGCAGCTATGTGTAAAGGGAAATCTTTATCTATTGCAATTAGCTGTAATGAGTATATGGATCATTGTAAGAACTCAGCTCATCTCTGTCTTTTCTGTCCCAAGTCTTTAGGCCTCAGCTTATGAGCTTCCATAAAGTCAATAACATAGCTTCCACAATTTACTCCTTTTGTGCCTATTTGGCACAACCTTTGTTCAAACTCTTATAGCCATTAACCCATGAATCTCTGCTTGTTTCATGTCTTTAACATTATGTATTTCTGCCAAGGTTGTGTGCTGGGGCCTCTGCTTTTCAATTTATATGTGGCAGACCTGGTACCCTATATTAAGGCGTGTAATCCGCATCCCCCCCAAATTGGCGAATTCCATCTTCATGCCCTGCAATATGCCGACGAACTTGTCCTGTTTTCGCAGTCTGAAAAAGGTCTAAGGAAATTCATCTCTGCTTTAATAGAATACTGTCAAGAAAATGGTTTGCAGATAAATGAAAGTAAATCCAAGATCTTTATTGCTGGAGGAAGGCCTTGGATCAGTAAATGGCATATATTAAATCTGTCAATGGAGGTGGTTAATGAATTTATTTATTTGGGAGTGTTGTTCTCTGCAAGTGGTACATGGATGCCACATGTGAAAAGGAGGGCTCGTCTGTCGGAGAGTGTAGCGAGAACTCTCCTTAAAGTCTTTAGGATCTCGCATGGAATAGTGATTGGCACTGTATTAAAGGTTTTCCAGGCAAAAGTCTACCCCATGCTGACTTTTGGTATGGAAATTATACCAGGGCCAAGTAGTATAATCGCTGACCGAGTGCAGAACCGTTTTCTGCGAGGAGCCCTTAAGCTGGGTAGTGGTGTCCCTGGGGCAGTTATACGAGCGGAAACTAATAGCTTATCCTTGGAGCACCACTTTAGGATGTCATTCCTTAGGTATTGGCTTTGATTGGTGGTAGCCCCTATGGACTCTCTACAGGTTAGGTGTCTGGTTGAAGAGCTCCTATATTGCCAGTTCCAGGGCATATCCCTGGTTGAGATATCTGTCCCAGGTTCTGCAGGGTCTTGGATTTTCCTTTGGTTATTTCCAAGGAAAATCTATTCCCTACATAAAGAAGGAATTTGAGACAAGCTCCAGAGAAGTGTCTATCCAGGAGGATCTTGCGCGGCTGAAAGCCTGGAAGGTGGCGCCCGGTCTAGGCCTCTGTAAGCTGGGTTTCCAAATGGAGCCCTACTTAGATCTGTTGGACAACCAAATACTAAGGAGACATTATACCTTGTTTCGACTTCACTTAATGCAATCAGCGGTCCTTGAGGGGCGCTTACTGAAAATCCCCTACGAGGATCGCAAATGTACTTGTATCTTGCGAGAGGTGGAGACGAGCGAGCACCAAATTTTGAACTGCCTATATTATGAGTATCTAAGAGAGATCTGGGTGACCCCGTTGATAGGGAGAGTAAGACTGACGCCCTCTGAACATATTTCTTACCTGCTTACCTTAACAGATAGGAAAGATCTAATTGCTTTTGCAATTTTTTTTGTGCTTATTTCCAAAAAAAGGAAATGTATTCTGGCCCAACTATAATATTGAGGCCTTTGTTGTGGTCTTAAATGGATGTGTTTTATTCCAGACCGGGATTTCGCTAGGGAGATAGATTCTATTGTATTATTTTTGGCCTACTGTCAGGGGACAGGCTTTAGCTATGGAAATCCCTTGAAGAGCTAGGCTTTTAAGCTTTGGCAGAAGCCATTGCTTTTGCTAGTTTTAATTTATTTTATTCTACTTCTTTTATTATTGTTTCTGTTGTCAGTGGCCTAAGATGGGCCTAATAAATTTGTATAATAAATTTGTATATAAGGATGTGATTTGCCTTAAGAGTGAAGTGTGGCTAGTAATAGTAACACTCTATCTTCTTTAGGGAAGTCGGATTGGCGACTGGCTGTTGTTTTTACTGATTGAATTGATGTATATGAAGTCATGGTGTTCTTTTTTGGCTATGTTACATAGCCATGTTTGTGTATATGCTATGTATTTTGTATGTTTTTGTGTTGTTGTTTCTTTTTGCTTGTTTGTTTGTTGTCTGGTATTTTGTGTTTTGTTTGGGCCAGGGTGAGAGCCAGTGCCATGACAATAAATCATATGAAGATTATGTATTTCTGCATACATGTTCAATATTTCTTTTCTTTGCTCCAGGTTTAAGCCATGTGTTATTTGTTTAGCAGTATGGTGCAAGCAGCATTTTATAAGCAACATTTATAACTGTATGCAAAAAAATAAGCCAATAATAGCTCCAAATACAATTAAGACAGTATAAAAGATATTTGATCCCCATCTTCCTAACCAAGACCAAAGACTCCATTGGTCTGTTTCATGGAGTTTAGCAACTGCTTACCTAATATGTGTGGCTTGTTCTAAAATGGAATTAGAATTGTCTGGTATGTTTACACAGCACTCTTTTTCTATTAGGGCAAAAACCCCTCCCTTGCTGGCCAAAATGAAATCCAAAGCTATTCGGTTTTGCCAAACCATTTGCCTAATGCTACCCATTTCGGTGGCTATGGTCTCAAAGCCTTGGGTTGTAGCACTGGCTACTTTCTCCAGTACCCCAGCAACCCACTTTAAATTCTCTAACAGAGTATGCAACTCCAAGTCTGGGAAGAGTGATACCCTCAAACCTTTGGGCTTCAGTGATTTCCCTTCGATTATGGAGTTTGCCCTCAGGAAGTGTGGACATGAATCTTATGGCGGGAGCTAGGGCTGTGATGAAACATGCGTCACTAAAATGTGTAGGATGGTGTTTGTAAGCTTTGTTACCACAAACAAAGTAGTTTCCTACCAAGGTTGTGACCCCACAAGAACAGATATGGGTATACATGAAAACCTGATGGTAATATCCTGTTATATTATAATGTGTACGGGTGTAATCAGGAAGGAAGACCCTGTTCTGTATTGCTCCATTTTTTACAATGGTGACATTACAAGTAAAATTACCTACAAAATATCCAGTGCCATTTCATTGCAAGCAAATTGGGACATGTTGAGAAGCAATTATAGATATACATTCAGAAACATTGCATTGTACCACTGCCCAGGTGGAGTGTGTAGGTAACTCAGACATGTATGGGGCTTCAAGCTCAGTAGCATTAAGTGGGTAGGCATACATAGGGATACCTCCATGGGCATGTACAGGACTGTGAGCACAACTCCAACAATTAGACTTATTCAGATCCCTACGAAGTTGTTCAATGGTTAATAAGAATGTATTTTCAATATGAATAGGGTAGTTTGCTCTTGGTGTCAGGTGTGTTTTTACTGGTATGTTAACAGTCAAAGTTCCTTCTGTGTCTTGGGCAGGCCAGAACAGAATTATGCAGATAACGGCAGTGCAGCCTATCCAGAAGGCAATGAATCAAATCCATTTAGGGAACCAGCTGTTTGGAAGGGTCTTTTCTCTTCCATCTAAGGTGTCAGGCTCATAAATATGGAAGGGGGAAAGGAAAAATTCTCAGTCACACCCACTGGGTCATAGGGTTTCACTGAGCCCCATTGCTTTCAAAACTGCCTCTAGGACAGGTTTGGTGCAGCTGGACTCAGTTTATGTCCTAGACCTGGACAGTGGTTATTCTCAATTTACACTTCCCAGATTTCCAAAATCCATTTTTTCTTACCCTATCAGTATATCTGACAGACTCCTTCCCACAGGTCGAATCCCATAGGTCACTGATCTGAGTGCATAGCCCCCTACAGCAGTCTTTCACCAAAAACCCAATAGAGATTTCAAAAGGTTCTCTTACCTTGGTATTGTGCACTGGGTTTTGGGAAAGGACAATCCACAGTCTGCCAGGTCCCAACAGGGCACGTAGCAATTCCTGGCCAATGCACCAAGAACTGTCAAATAAATCAGGACACACTGTGTATGGAAGGAATCTATCAGAGAAACTTTATTTCTACTACTAACAGCTGTTAGGAGGGTCCTAGCTCTACAGGGTTTCTCCTATAGATCTAGAGTCCCTCCTTAGCCAGAGTTATAAAACCTTTGTATAGACTTTACAGGTTACAGGCAAAGAGGCATTTCTTATCAGTTAGAAAACCAGTTTGGAGCTGTGTTAAACACAGAACTGCTACACAGACAGTTTATATTAGAGACAAACATCTTCAAGGCTAGGAAAAACAAACTTACAGAAAGTGAAAACAAACTTGCAGCTATGTGTAAAGGGCAATCTTTATCTATTGCAATTAGCTGTAATGAGTATATGGAGCATTGTAAGAACTCAGCTCATCTCTCTCTTTTCTATCCCAAGTTTTCAGGCCTCAGCTTATGAGCTTCCATAAAGACAATAACATAGTTTCCACACTAATTATGCAAATTAGGCCCTGCACCAAGACTTTTCACATGGGGATGGGACTCCGGGTGAAATTTTGGTGTTTTTTCTTTTTTCAGTTTCAGTTTTTCTGGATTTTGGATCTAATTTGAGTTTTGCATTTTTCATTTTGAATCTTTTTCAACCATGGCAAGTGCAACATACTAAGACAAGATGACACACACAGCATCAAAGTGTAGGGAACTGTCAGTGTCAGTTATGGTTAAGCTGAAGCTTAAGTTACAGTTGAAGTTAAGACCCAAATTCACTGCAACAACAACAAACAAAAACAAAACCAGAAAAAGATCCATTATTTATTTATTTATTTATTTATTTATATCCTGCCCCTCCTGCCCACAGGGCAGTCCAGGGTGGCGAACAACAGCATAAAAAACCAATAAAACAATTTAAAACCGTTAAAAATATACAATACAGGGAAACAAAGACACTTCCCCTCCCACCACTCACCAAAAGCCTGGTGGAACAGCCAACTCTTACATAAATGCTAAAATGACAGTAGAGTGGGAGCTAGCTGAGCCTCCTCTGGGTGTGAGTTCCAGAGCACAGGGGCGGCCACCGAAAAAGATCTAACATCGGTGGCAATCCGCCTTGGCCAGGGAGCCTCCCAAAAGGTTCCCACAGACGATCTCAAGGGTCGCACGGGCACATGGAGAGTGAGGCGGTCCTGCAGATAGGTAGGGCCCAGGTCGAGAAGGGCTTTAAAGGTTAAAACCAGCACCTTGATTTTTGAATTACGGTTCAAATTCGAAACAGATATTTTCGGATGATTAGTGGTCTGCCAGGAGGTATCTGGTGTAGGCCATATATGGGGTAGAAGGCCTCCATCTTGTGTTTGATTTGGCAGGGGACAGATTGGGGGTGCTGCTAGCATACCATGCACCTACCTGTATGGCAGCATCCCTACATGCTTTGACGGAGCTGGTGTCAGATGTGGTGCTGCGCTCCCTGAAGATATTATTCTTGGGGGACTTCAACATACATGTTGACACCAGTCTTGGTAGTGTGAAGCATGAGTTCATGGCCTCCATGACAACCATGGTCCTGTCCCAAATTGTCACCGACCCAACGCATGATGTGGTACATACCTTGGACATGATTTTTTGCACCAGCCTTGAGGCGGGGGATTTGTTGATGGGGAAAGTGTCAGCAGAGCCCTTGTCATGGACAGATCATTACCTCCTGCGAACACATCTCCTGATGCATGTCTTCTCCTGAGGGGGTGTAGAACAGATTTGGATTAGTCTACCCCCAGAGACTAATGGAACCTGAGAGGTTCCAAAAATCTCTTGGGGAGTTACCCTCTGATCTCGATGACCTGATGGCTTTATGGAACACCTTACTTATGGAGACCATTGACTGGATGGCTCTGAGGCATCCACTCCCTCAGCGACAGCTCCTCAGGCCTCCGAGGTTTACAGAGGGCCTGAGGTTGCTAAAGTGGGAAGGGTGGAGGCTGGAGCAACAGTGGCACCATTTGCGTGCTGAAGCTGACAGATTGCAACATAGAACCAGTTTACATGCCTATGCTGTAGCTGTAAGGGCAGCAAAAAGGGAGGGTTTTGCTGCCCATATAGCCTCTGCAAAATCTAATCCAGCTGAACTTTTCCAGGTGGTGAGGGGATTGGTCAGTTCTCCTCCCTCCACCTGGAACCAGAGTTATCCAGAGCCCACTGCTGTGACACGTTTGTTCATTATTTTGCAGAGAAAATCACTCGGATTCAAGACAACTTTGAAACCACACTTATTGCAATGGGTGAACCAAAGGATGTGGAAGTCCCACCTTGTCTGATTTCATGGAATCAATTCCAGTTGGTGTTGTCCACCAAGGCGGGGGATGTTCTTAGGGCTGTTAAGGCCACCTTTTCTGAATTTGACCCATGACTGTCCTGGCTGCTTAATCCATCCGGAAGACAGTGGGGACATTGCTGGTGAGGGTGATCACTTCCTCCCTTTGGGAGGGCAGAGTACCAGGCTGCCTCAAAGAGACCGTGGTGCGATTTCTGCTAAAAAAATCTTCACTTGATGTTGATTCTCTCACCAGTTATCAGCCGGTCTCTAAACTTCCCTTTTTAGGTTGTGACTCAGCAGCTGCAGGGGCATCTAGACCACACTGGTTATCTGGATCCCTTGCAGCCTGGCTTTCATCTGGGTTATTTATTTCAATATTCTTCTACCCCGCACCCTCCTGCTCATAGAGCAGGCACTGAGAGTGCATTTGTGGCCCTGGTCGATGACCTTCGCTGTCAATTAGATCAGGGTTGCTTGACCTTGCTAATTCTGTTAGATCTCTCAGCTGCTTTTGATACTGTTGACCATGAGATGTTGTTGAATTGCTTGAGGGATTTAGCAGGAGTGAGTGGGATTGTTCTTGATTGGTTCCACTCTTTCCTAGCTTGGAGGACTCAGTGTGTGGTGCTCAGGGACTGTTTTTCATCCCCATGGGACCTCCTCGTGTGTGGAGCCCCACAAAGTTCCATTCTGTCTACGCTCCTGTTCAACATGTATATGCAGCCACTTGGCAAGGTGGTGAGACAGTATGGGGTGCAGTGTCATCAATATGCTGTTGATGGTGAGATGACAGGAGATGAGGTTGCCGATGACTGGAACGCCGGTGTCATCTCTGCCTGCATCTTGAACTGCAGAACTGGAGCAGAGGACGAGACGGTCGGCACCAAGTTTGGGTGGGTGAACAGCCTGTGGGGGCTGCGGTTTTGCCAGGCCTGGAGGTGTCTGAAATTGACTGGGAGCTCGCCCCGCCCCCTCACCTGATTGGCTAGAAGCAGCACGCAAGCCTCCCCTCACCCCTTATTGCTTCCTTGGATGCCTGTAGCTGTGCGGGATGGTAGGAGACAAGGTTGCTGATGACTGGAACGTCAGTGTCATCTCTGCCTGCACCTTGAACTGCAGAGCTGGAGCAGAGGATGGGATGGTCAGCACCAGGTTTGGGTGGGTGAACAGCCTGTGGGGGATGCGGTTTTGCCAGGCCTGGAGGTGTCTGAAACTGACTGGGAGCTTGCCCCGCCCCCTCACCTGATTGGCTGGAAGCAGCACGCAAGCCTCCCCTCACCCCTTATTGCTTCGTTGGATGCCTGTGACTGTGCCAAAGGCACGCACCTAGGGGCTGCGTGCGCAAGGGCGCACCCGTGTGCACGTGACCTTAGGCGCTGGCCGTGGCTGGCCGCTGACTCTTATAGTCTTGCTCTAAAGTCCTTTAAGAATGGGAAAAAAGCGGCACATATCTGAGGAGCCTCTTGCTCCATTGGACATTCCAGCCCAGAAGTACCTTAAGCTGATGGCTTCTTGTGAACAGCTACTGAAGCCGGAACTGATTCCCCAGGGTCCAGCGGATTTGAGTCAAGGTGGGACTACCATAGGAACTACTGACTGTGGTAAACGGGAGGAAGTCCCCCCTTGTGTAAAGTCAGGGATTGCAGATATTAAGGAGCAGAATATAGACTTTGTTACTGATTCTGTGCCCCTAGAAGACTCTCTTAGAATGCAATGCCACCTGATTTCCAGAACAGTTGCCCTGCTGTTTGACAGCATTACCGATATGGGTAGTTCCCTCCTTTCTATTAGGTCCCAGCTGCAGCAATTATTAGCAAAATTAAATCAGTTGCTGGAGGGTACCGATAAAGGGAAACCACTGACTCCCCTAGTAGTGAATGAAGAAGAAGTGTCCCCTGCTCAAACAAAGAAAAGGTCATTCTCTCAATTCAGGAAATGCCCTAGCAAGCCTTGGAGCCTAAGAGATCTTCCCTCTATCCGCAAGGTGGATGAGAATGCTATATGGCTGGAAGCTAGGGCGTTATCCACAAGGTCCCTCCCTTGCTGGGATAGTGAAAAAGATGTGTCCAGGAATCTGGCACGTTTGCTGGGATTTAAAGATTCTAGGATTGACATTGTAAGAATCCAGTATCTTCATCGAGGAAGGAATAGGTCATGTTTAAGAATCTTTTTCCGTACACCCTACTTGGTCAAGAAATTATTTTTGACTAGGAAATATCTTATATCTAAGGGGGTCTCTATAGACAGGGTATTTTCTAAGGATGGTCAGACAGCAATTACCCCTGGTGAGAAGCCATTTCCGTCTGTGTTTTTGTCTTCCCCTAATCTTATTAATTTGAGATCCAATCCTATAAGAACGAAGGATCCTTCTGTTCACCCCAGTAGGGATAAATCTTTGCTAGAAGCAATGGAGGTTGCTGCAAGTTGTGCCCCAGCCCAAATTTCAGATGATGCTATGATTAACAGCGAGATGGTCAAGGAAGCTATTTTGCTTCCAGGGTTTGATCAGGAGCCTCGTCAGGGGGAAATGGTGAATAGGGATTTCAACTCTTTCCCTAATGTGGTTAAGACTTTTTTGGAAGACCACAAAGATGGGGTAGGAACCCTCCCTCCCCTGGCTGCTTTTGATACCCTACCTGTAATGGATCAGGCTATCTATATTCAGAAATTAGACCTGATCAGGAGCAAATTGCTGCGTGCTTCTCTTGATTATGCACCCCCCAGTTTAGACTTAGGGAAGACCCCTCAACATCCTGTACATAGAACAGATGCATGGACAGCAATGCACTTCTTAGCAACCCAGGAACTGGCGACGGTCTCCTCCTCTGTGGGGCTGTCCCAGGTTATCACTGCTTGTATGGAACTGAAGTTAAACGATTCCCTGCTTGCCACCCAGCCGGTAAGACAACTGGAACCGACCTTATCTATGCCTGGTCCTCAGTTTGCTAGTGCTATTGAATCCAGCCTGGCAGTCGAGTCAGACCACACAGAGCCTTGTGTAGTCCCAGATTGACTGAGAGCCACTGAGGATGTCAGCAAAGTATGTTTGCAGGATAGTGACCAGAAAAACCTTATACAGGCTCCAGTGACCCTACTTTTAATTTTTTTGGATTGCCCACATGGTTCGCCATGCTCACAGATTGCCCCGCTGCATTCAGAGGGATTTTTATCTGTCTTACCACCTAGGCAACCAAGTAACAGCAATCAGACTTCGTTGAGGTTTTTGTCGTGGAATATTTCCGGGTGTAAGCATAAGAGCTGGGACCCCGGCTGGGTAGCATTTTCGGCATCATATGATGTGGTATTTTTTCAGGAAACATGGCTTCAGCAGAATGATCAATTTAGTATCCAAGATTTTCGGGTGTATTCTTCCCCAGGTGTCAAAACTAAAATCAAAGGCCGTGTTTCTGGCGGTCTAGTTATAATGATTGCTGATAAGTTTTCCGAACCTCTGAAACTATTTCCACATTTGCGACCAGAATTCCAGGTAGGGCTATGGAAATCCCCCTCCGAGACCTTATTGCTGTTTTTCAACCTGTACATTCCTCCCTCCTCTTCAGTATATTATAGAGCAGATGTTTGGAAGGCTCTGGATGAAAGGCTGGAGCAGCTATTTGCACAATTTCCTTTAGCCCTGGGTCTTGTAGCGGGCGACTGGAATGCTAGGATAGGGGCCCCACAAGATTCAGATTCAATATTGGGCCCTGGGGGGCCATTATGGCTTCTGAATAGAAACGCTAGAGATAAGCAAAGGAATGACTCGGGGGGCCTGCTTGCTTGAACTGCTCATGACCAATGGGTTAAGGATATTGAATGGGCAAGGTACAGGAGACCCATTTGGGGAATTTACCTTTGTCAATGCTAATGGTCAGAGTGTAATTGATTATATTGCAGTACAGGCATCCCAATGGACAAGGTTCATTAATTTCACATTGATTCCATGCCCAGAGAGTGATCACTTGACCTTAGCAGTAGAGGTAACCCACTGCTTAAATTTACAAAAATCCTAGATTGTAAAAACTAATCCATGTACTTGCCGGGCCCGGGTCAGGTGGAGTGATCCACTTTTGCCCTGGGTCCTTGCTTCTCTTTGGAGTCCCAAGCTGCGCCATTCTAGGGAGATCATCTTGTCAGCTTGCAATGCAAGTGTGGATATCGAGGTGCTTGACGAACATTACCTCTTGATGGTCTCACACTTTGCCCATAATATTCTTTCGCTCAAGCCAAGCCCTATTCGTTGGCAAACCCCCAGATGGTATGATCAGGAATGCAGGCGGGTCAAACGTCTACTGGTGTATGCTAGGTGTGGTTGGACAAGAGAACGCTCTGAGCCATTCAAATTGCATTTTTTGGCGGTAAGAGGCTATTACAAGGCCTTAATCAAGGAGAAGAAATACAGGCATTCCCAGCTGACTTGGGCTAGGCTCCGTGTGGCAGCTTCTTTGAGAGATTCCAGGACATTCTGGGCTATTCTCAATGCTGAGGTTTTCACAGGTACCAGCGGTGGCACAGTCCCGATCAATGCAGAGGTATGAACATCTTTTTTCCAAGTACTTTTTGGGCTGGGAATGAAGGGTGATGAAGATCCCCCTCCAGATTTCCTTAACCCCATGTATTGATCAAGTAGTTTGGTCTTCAATCCACAGGCAACGTCTGCCCAAGTGACTGAGGCAATAAAGTCTTTAAAGCGCATCAAGTCGCCTGGCATCGACTTTGTTGTAGCTGATGTTTTTCAGGCTTGTCCAGACTGGTGGTCCCCCCTGTTAGCCTCTTACTTTACATCTATCAACTCTACAATGAGAATACCCCGAGAATGGAGCATATCTATCATTGTCCCCATTTTCAAAAAGGGGGATCTTAGGGACCCGAGCTGCTACCGCCCTATTAGCCTCCTTCCAGTTATAGGCAAACTTTACACCAAGCTATTGCTTGACCACCTCGAGACTTGGGCCTACGGGCAGAATTTAATCCCTCAGGTACAGAACGCTTTTTGGAAGAACTTTTCTACTACTGACAACTGTTTTATACTCACACATGTAATCGTCAAATATGTGAGAATAAGGGCAGGAACGCTCTTTCTGGCTTTCATCGACTTCCAAAAGGCCTTTGACGCTGTCCCGAGAATGAAGCTTTGGAAGAAGCTTCACCATCTGGGAACTGATCACCATATACTGTCCCTGCTTAATTGTGTACATGCAGAGAATTATGCGAGAGTCAAGTTAAGGGCTGACAGCTCCCTGTCAGTCCCCTTTCGGATTCAGAAAGGGGTTAGATAGGGATGCGTTTTGGTCCCCTACTCTTCAATTTATATTTGAGTGATCTTCCAGCCAAATTGGTCTCGAGTGTTTGTTATCCCCCAAAGATTAAAGACAGGAGTCTCCTGGTATTGATGTATGCAGATGACGTTGTTCTCATGTCACAGACGCAAAAGGAATTGCGTAATCTTTTGGAAACTCTGATAGATTACTGTGCGGAGAACGAATTGGACCTCAATTTGCAGAAATCTCAAATTATGGTCATGGGGAAAAAAAGGACCCTGAAGTGTATCTGGGTCATCAGAGGGATGGAGTTATATCAAGTTGCCTCCTATGTCTACTTAGGGATTGCTTTCTCGGATAACGGCTTCTGGGAAAGGCACAGGAAGTTAATCGCCCTAAAGGCAAGGGAAGCATATAAGGGGATCTTAAGGCTGGCTTCTTACTCTACCGGAATAAATATATCTTGCATTCTGGACGTATTCCGAGCCAAGGTTCAGTCCATACTTACATTCAGGTCAGAGTTTACTCTCTCTATGGATGTGCGGGCTCTTGAGACAGTCCAGAACGTATTTTTGAGGAAGCTACTGAAAGTATCGCAGAGCGTTCCTGCTCCAGTGATAAGAGCGGAAACAGGTACTTTGGCTATTGATTGCCTTAAGAAGCAGCTGGCTCTAGGATATTGGCTCAAGCTAATCAACCTGGCTGAGTCTTCCTTACCAGTGCTCTGTCTGGAGGAAGAGATAGATCATTTAGGGGTGCCATCCTATCCCTGGATTTCCCAAATTATGTTAGATTTGTCTAATGCAGGCCTTTCAGTTTCCTGTTTTTGGGGGGGAAATCTCCCCCTGCAAAAGAGTTTGGTGAAACTCAGGTTAACTGATATTTCTAGGCAGGAAGATCTGGCCGCTCTGGCTTCCTGGAAGGTGGCTCCTCAGTTCTGTTACTTTAAGCAATTGCATAGGGCTGAGTTGTACTTTGACAACCTAAGTGATTCCACACTGCGTAGAGCTTTCACATGTCTCAGTTTCCAGCTTCTCCTCTCTGCTGTTGTGAAGGGCTGATACAATAATACTCCTTACGACCAGCGACTCTGCCCTTGTACGAGTTCTGAAGTGGAGAACCTGGAGCATTTTCTTTTTTATTGCCCTCTATATGAGTCTCTTAGGCAGACATGATTAGCTCCCTTATGGGACGATAGAGGTTTTTCATCTAATAATAAATTCATTGAGTTGCTGGCATCTCAGGATGATAAAGTCATACAGGCTGTGGCTTCTTTTGCCCTGTTGGCTATAAGAATTTGAGATACATTGACCTGAATTGCTTCCTGCTCCTGCTGATCAATACTCCAATCTGTGAAGCTGAGTTTCCTTTTGTTTTCCCCCTTGGCTCCTTTGATTTTATGTATTTAAGTATGTATGAATGTTCGTTTGGGTTTTTGTATTGTTATTTGTTTTTATTGTTTTTGACCATGGCGAAGCTAGTGTCTAATAAATTATTATTATTATATGCTGATGACACCCAACTCTACCTCTCATTTTCATCTGACCCAGACCTGGCAGTCTCGGTGCTTATCCGATGTTTGGTGTCTGTTGGGGACTGGATGAGGGCGAGCCAACTGAAGTTGAATCCCGACAAGATGGAGGTGATGGTAATGGGTAAGGTAGTGGATGTGGCGACTCCCGTCATTGATGGGGTTTGCCCTCCACTGGTATCCCATGTTTGCAGTCTGGGCGTGCTCCTCAATCCACAGATGCATCTGGATCTCCAGGTGGAGGCTGTGGTGAGGAGTGAGTCTCGCCAATTACATCTGGTGTGACAGCTTCGGCTGTATGTTTCAGATAGTGACCTGGCCACTATCATCCATGCTTTCATTACCTCGAGATTGGACTATTGCAACACACTCTATGTGGGGCTACCCATGGTGACCGTTAGGAGACTTCAGCCAGTGCAGAATGCGACAGCCCATCTCCTTATGGGGATGGGTCACCACAAGCAAATTACACCAGTGCTCCGGACTCTGCACTGGCTGCCTATAGTCTTCTGGGCCCATTTCAAGGTGTTGGTTTTGACCTATAAAGCCCTATACTGTCTTGTCCCAACTTACCTGCGAGATTACTTTGGTCTCCGTGCTCTGGAGTGACCTTTACGGTTCACTGGGAGCACCCTTCTCCAGGTCTACCGTGTGGCCCGGGAGCCACTATGGAGAAGGCATTCTCGGTGGCTGTACCTAGTAGGGGTGGGACCCCGGGCCCAATACCGGCTACCGGATTTACCGGTTACCGGTTCTAGGAAAACCGGATTCCCGGATTAAATCCGGTATACCGGTACCGGATTTAATTCATTGGTTTCAATGGGGCGCTGTGTCCCCATTGAAACCAATGAAATATCCCTCCCCCTCCC
>QEPC01009252.1:203698-227410 GCA_003113815.1 Sphenodon punctatus
TAACCAAGCCAAGTACGTGCACTTGAGACCTCGCATCTTCATGAATGTTAGACCCCTTGTCTCTCCCTCTGTTCCCCTTCCTAAGTCTCTCCCTCAGCTCCTTTCTCTCAGATTGTAAGCTCTAGGGGCAAGGACCATGTCTATTTTATTACTTTATAAAGTGCCAGGTACACTGCTGGCGCTATATAAATGTTTGTTAATAATAATAATAATAATAATGCTTCTGCTTGTGCATATGATTCGGCCATCTTCTGGCACATTATAAATGGCAATATTCAAAAAAGAAGAGATGGGTGGTCAGCATTAATCCCTAAGGATCTATGGGAGATGTATTATAGAGATATATTTTCTTTGCCCTATCAACCATCTGTACCCTCGTTTTCTATTGCTGAGACTGCTTCCTGGCCCCCAGTCGAGGAATCCGCTGTGGCAGAACTGATTGATCAGCTTAAAAATGGGATAGCTCCTAGCAAAGACCAAATTCCAGTAGAATTCTTGAAAAATTATAAAGACTGGTGGGTTCCTTTTTAAGCTGCCTTTTTACATGGGTAAATGAAACAGGTTGTATTCCATCATCTTGGTCTGAGGCAATTGTGGTCCCCATATACAAAAAGGGGACTAGGGAGGTACCGTTGAATTATCGTCCAATTAGCCTCCTCAATGTAATTGGCAAACTTTACACTAAACTGTTTGCTAACCTTGTAATTAGTCGGTCAATGGAGGCTAAGATTATTTATCCTGAATAGGTTGGATTCCAAAGAATCGGTCTACTTCTGACCATATCTTAGTTTTGTTGCATCTAATTGAGAAATATGTCTCTAAGAATAAAAAACTTTTTGCTGCCTTTATCAATCTAAAGGCAGCTTTTGATTTGGTAAATGGATCACTGCTTTGGGACAAACTAGCCCAGTCCACAATTGACCAGAGGTTATTATACCTGATTCAAGCCCTCCATTCTAATACTTCCCTAGAGATTAAATATAATAAATGCAGTCAGCTTACTGACCAGATTCTTACCTATATTGGTGTCTGACAAGTCTGTACATTATCTCCTTTTCTGTTTAATTTTTTATTAACTATTTAGTGCCAATTGTATCAACATTGGACTCCTGCCCTCCCAAGCTGGCTACCCATTTTTTTGGAGCCTTACTATATGCAGATGATGCGGTACTTCTTTCCCAGACATGTCTAGGGCTAAAGAAACAATTGGCTGCCTTGACAGACTATTGTACTAAAAATGAACTCCAGATCAACTATTCCAAATCAAAAGTCATGGTATTTGGTAAGGCGAAGAAAATCTACAATTGGTCCCTCGGTTCTTATTCTATTCAACAGGTTCACCAATATAGGTATTTGGGGGTAAATTTTCAAGATTCTGGTAGCTGGGTCAATCAATTTAAAATGGCTTCTAATCAAGCTCTAAGTACTAAAGGAGCTATTTTGCGCTACTTCCATAAGAAAGGAAATAACAAAGTTATAATAGCCCTTAAGGTTTTTAATGCAAAGATCAGAGTGCAACTCCTTTATGGGGCGGCAATCTGGGCTGTCAGTCACCCTTTCAATTTGGATATTATCCAAAAGGAATTTTTGAGGAAGATTCTTCAAACACCAATTGGAATCCCTTCAGCGGCACTTCGGATAGAATTAGCCCAAGTGAGCCTGAACAATATCGCGCTAAGGTATGCTCTCCATCTATGGTTGAGAATTAATCTTCTAGATAATATTGGTCTCCTCAATTACCTTAAACAAGACTCCTTTAAATCTTCCTGGTCCTTGGTTATGGGCTGGAAAATATGTAAGCTGGGATTTTCTTTTCTGTACTACCAATCTAGGGGTTATAAGGATGCCAAACTGGAAGTGTCCTGTAGATTGAATGGCATTGCCCATCAAACGGATCTATCGATTATTGCCGCAACCCCTTCTTTAGGTCCTTTTTCAGCACTGGGTCCTGTACAAGAGGAAATGGCTTCTTATTGGTCATATCATATCTCCACTACACAAGATAAGCTATTCTTGCTTGCTAGACTGAATGCCCTGCCCACAAAGGTCCTGGAAGGATGCCGGACGGCTGTACATTTTGATCAACGGCTATGCTCCTTTGACCATCTTGAAGTAGAAACAGCAGGGCATGTACTTTTTGAATGCCAGCTTTATCAAGTTCTAAGTTTGCAATAGTTTAAGCCTTTTCTGGCCAGATATCCCAGGAGAGTGATCTCAAAACTTTTTTGTATTTTCTTGGGGGATTCTTTTTTGGAGCTCACCCATGCGGTAATGAAATTCTTGGTTCAGGCTTTTAATAAGAGGGAAAATTTTCTCATGTTTAAACTTTTATAGACCAATCTCTGTCTATATTTTGGTTGATCTTGTTTATGTTACAACTAGGATTGGCTTTTAATGCATGTGAGGGTTGAAGTGAAGCTGTATGTTGTTTATTGGCTTTATATAGTATTGTGAATTACAGGGTATGTTTTATGATATTTTGCAGTTTATGTAACATCTCTTTGGCAATGACCTTATGGTTGTGCAGTAAATAAAATTTGATTTGATTTGAGATCCAGCCCTGTCATTCATGAGTATTGTTGTGACAAAACTCCATTTGCACCGGAAGTTGTGATGTCGTCCACCTACTTCCCCCGCCGCGTCTTCTCCTCATGGGAGTGCCTTCGTTGTGCCGCCATAAGGTGTTAATGCAGTATAAGCCATGAATGCGGTGCTTTAAGATCAGCCCCAATGTTGTCAACATAGAAATGAATGATGTTTTGAAAAGAATGTTTATGAAAGACAAATATATGACACAAAGGGGATGCAGTATTTTAGAAGCTAATTTTATAAAGAACACAAACAAGCATATTGGACTACATAAAGCAACAACATGAGGTGTCTAATTTCAGAGACAATTTTTTTATGACTCCTGTCTGCTTTATTTATACACATTCCAAAACTGAGTGTCACTTTCAGGTTGGATTGATCCTGGTTGGAAATTCAATGCACATACACATCACTGTTTACCTAATCATATACTTTATATTGGGTATTTTCAGACTTACGAGATCACGCTCAACCACAGTCAATACCCTGTGGTGGGGAATGGTCCTGTAAAGTCTGTTTGATTCCCGCCAGAAGTTCACCACAGTGAACCTCCGGCGGGAATCAAAATAACCATGCTTTTGAGGATGGTCTGGGGACCATAGCCGAAAGTGTGGTTAGCTGAACCACGGCCCGGAATCGGCGGCCAGTAATGTCCATTACCAGTGCTGATTCCAGGCCATGGCCCAGACCATGGGCGGGAACTGGACACAGCGGCCGAATTGGCCACTGCGCCTGCCCGTCTCCAAGAGGGCGGGCGGGCGAGCATGGGGGAGGGGGGCTTTGCAGCCACACGTTGCGCCACTCAGCCCCCCCCCCCAGATTCCCCGCCAGATGGGCTGATTCCGGTGGGGAATCAAAAGGGTGATTCCATGCTGGGGCGAACGCCGCCCCCTCAGGTCTGAAATCACCCATTGATGCTGTAATATGGATGATGAGAAGGGTTATAGCTGATATTTACAAAACTTATCAGCTGATCAGAATATACGATACAATAAAAAGTGATGCCGGTGACATAAACAAATGTATCCCACCATCCTATGGACATGAAGTAGAATATAAAATATGACTACTGGAAGCTGGGGAATGTTTATTTTTTCATAGTTAGTCTATATTTCATAACTAAGGAGGACTAAATCAATATCAGCCCTCTTATCATCATTCTTTAGGCACTGGATGTTGGAAAGAGTCTCATTCCTGTTAAGGAATGCTTATAAAATATTCAGTAAGTCAGAGAGAGAGGAAGGGTAACACAGTGGGAGCTTCTTTTACAGGAATGAAGAATATCCTAAAGCATTTTTTCTTGTTAACAGTGGCTGGATATCATGTAAGCACATGTATCATAGAAAAAGAGCAGAAAATTGAGTAAGGTTTTTCTAGTAGTCAGCATGTTAATCACACTGGGTGTTCCCAGACATAACAGTAAATCCATGCAAAATCCATTGTATCTCGAAATCTCTGTTAGTCCCATTGCTGCTCCTACAAACATTAATGCTGCTTCATGTTCCAGCAGTTACCCAAGAGACTCCACCAAACCACCTGTTGCCCAGATATCACATCACTTTTCTAGGAGCTCTTAGGCTGCTATGTACGGAACGTGGGGTGGTACACTTATTTATCTGTTGCAGCGTCTATGTGCAATCAGCAGGTAAGATATTTGCATCAAATATTTGTTTCACCTCTAATCCCATGGAATAGTTAGGGGAAAGGAAATGCCTCACTGCTCTCCTTATCTCCTTCTACTTCCTCTTAGTCTTTACATACCTGGAAACCAGAAATGTCCAAAGGCTGCATTTGATCCATGGAAGTCAGGATGTAAACTTTAGAGCTGTTCAGGAAATTTGCAACACCAAAAACAATCCCCAATAAATTTATCAACTGGTAAAAGTGTCTAGTGACCACAATATTTTCATTTTGGTTATATGTAAACTTTGGTTTTGGCTACCAAGGATTTATCTATTACATGATTTGGAAATGCTGATTGTATCCAAAAGGCAAGCTTTTGTTTCCCACAAAGGGTGTTTTTAAAGGAGCAAGGCTTGAGGGGGCAGGTCTGTGGCTACAGAGTGGCACAGCTTCAGAGCACCCACGCCTGTGGAGTGAGTGGGGAGGAATTCTAAAGAGCGGATCCCAGGGTGGCCACCACGCCTATGCAGGCAGTCTCCAGGCATTCCCACCACCATAGACAGACCATGCAAACAACTCACATGGGCAACCATTCCCCCACGCCCCCCACCTGCCTGACAACAGCTCCACCCCAAATCCCAATTGCTCGCCCTCTGACATGACACACAGCCATGCACACCATGGAAACAGGAAGCCACAGCAGCCAGTAGCCCATTCCTGCTCCAGAGCCAGTGCAGCAGCTGCAGGATCACCCCTCTTCCACTCCCTCAGCACCCCCTTCCCAGTACCCCCACCCTCTGTGGTCCCTGGTCACCTACCCCTGGCCCCAAGCCTTTTGACATTCCAGCGGGCTTGTAAAGCCTGGCTGTTCAGCCAGACCTTTGGGGAGGAGGGGGGAAGGTGAGTTAGAGTTTTAATGCTTCCCTACCTTTTATTTCTATTTTATTTTTCCCAACCCTGTTTTGGTTTAAATTTTTGTGGTTTCAAGGGTTTTTAAAAATTGTTATTTTAATGAATGTTTTATTGAATTGTACATAGCCCCGGGATGCCGTAGACATGGGGGGTGACTAACAAACGTTTAAAAATAAATAAATAAATAAATAAAACACATCTCTTCCAGCTCCTCAGCATCCCCTTCCTCAGTGCCTCCACCCTCTATGCTCCATGACCACTTGCCCCCTGCCAGTGAGCACCCTTTTTCAGCCCCTCAGCAACCCCTTCTCCAGCCCCCCACCCCCGCTGTGGTCCATAATAAAAGTTGGGGATTGGGGAGCTTAAGAGGTCACTCAGGATGAGAAAAGAACAGAATAGTCCAGATCATGAATCTTTACCATGGACCTGTCTCCTCTCCTTGTGCACATGCCCTCATTTCTGCTTCCTTCCCCTGAGCCCAGTTTTTCAGCACTTGTGGGTAGGAATTTGGTCCAAGGGCCAGATCCAGTGATCCACTCTTCATGCTTATGATGCTCCTCCTCTGAGGACAAAGGCAGCACACCCCTGCGGCGGCACAAGGGGTTCAGGAGGGTGCCCCAGGGGGCCTGTGTAGGATCACTTCAAGGAAGTGATCCCAGGTGACACCAGCCGAGCAGTCTGCCTTCACTGTGGGAAGGTAGTGTGCCATGGGAATAAGAGGGGAAATTTAAGTAATAATGACATGAATTCCCACATGAGGATCTGGCATAGGGCTTTGCTGCTGCAAGAGACATCGGAAACTGTGGACAGGAGTGGGTTTGCTGCTGCAGCAAGCACAAGCAGCAGCAGACCTTCCTCCTCTGGTCATAGCAAGGGGAAGGAGGGACAGCAGCAGGTCCCATCTTGAATCCCCTGTCAGCAGCAGCAGCAGCAGCAGCAGCAGCAGCAGCAGTGTCAGACCACAATGGAGGATCTGGGGTTTGGGCAGTTGTGGCATGATGGAGTGCGTTATTCAGCAGCAATCAAGATCACCAGGTGGGTGGGTGAGATGATTGCCCTGTATGACCAGCCATTTAGCATTGTTGAGGACCAGGGATTCTGCCGGTACCCCAGTATCAGCTTCCCTCATGCACCACCTTCAGCAGACAGGTGATGCCCTCCCTGTACCAGGCTGCCAGGATGCGGGTGAGGGAGCAACTGGCTAGGGCAGCTGGGGTAGTGGTGCATTTCATCACAGACATTTGGATCAGCCAAAATTCACAACATGCCTACCTAGCCCTGACGGCTCACTGGTGGCAGCTGCAGGTGGCTGGAGGAGGAGCAGTACATGGCAGGGGTGAGGGGGCAGGGTACAGGTGGGCCTTGTTTCAAGCTGAGATCTTTGATCAGACCCACACTGCTGTAAACATAAGGGGAGCTTTGGAACTATTGGTGGATGGGTGGCTAATGGAGGAAGCCCCATTCTCCAGGGGGTTCATGGTAACTGATAATGCTGCAAATAATGAAGAGGGCAATGCTGGAAGGCGGGTTCCAGCACATCCCCTGCATTGCCCACACCCTTCACTTGGTGGTGAGGGATGCCCTGGGCCTGGGGGCGAAGACAGCAGAGCACAGCAGCAGTCCCCTTACCCTATTAATTGAGAAGGGCAGGAAGATTACAGGGTACTTTAACAAGAGCATGAAAGGTGGTCACCTTTTGAGGGATAAGCAGGTGGAGCTGGGGGTGAAGGAGCACTGCCCTGTGCAGGATGTCAGCACCAGGTGGAACTCCACCTGTAACATAATGGAGCGTCTGGTGGAGCAGAGGCTGGTCCTGCACGAGGCAACCTCAGAGTGGGAGATTGGAGTGGAAAGGTCACTAAAGCGAGAGGAGGGGATGATGATGGCCCAAGCTGTTCACATCCTTAAGTCCTTGAAGAATGTGATGGAAAGCCTGAGTACGGCAAAGGCCACCCTGAGCCAGGTAACCCCCCTCATCCAAAGTCTCATCAGGAGAATGGGAGGCTTCCTGAGGGACCAAGGCATGGGGGCCAAAGAGCAGCAGCTTGTATCAGAGATGGTGGCCCTGGCACAAAAGTTGAAGGAGGGATTGATCAGTTGGTTTGACCCTATGATCCATAAGGAGGTATAAGTCTCTGTCCCTCTGACATCTCTACCTGGATGTCTCAACATCAACTCAGACTCAACATGGCTAAAACTGAACTCCTTATCTTCACCCCTCATCCTTCCTCTCCTTCCTTACTGTCAATAATTATTGATGGAGTCATCATCCTGCCGGTCCCCCAAGCCTGTAGCCTAGACTTCATCTTTGACTCACCCCTTTCCTTTAAACCCTACATTGACTCTGTTGCTAAATCCTGTCGCTTCTCCCTCCATAACATTGCTAAGATTCGCCCTTTTCTCTCTGTCTCGTCTGCCAAAACTCTTGTTCATGCTTTGGTCATCTCTCGCCTCGATTACTGTAACCTCCTTCTTTCTCGCCTTCCCCGGTCTCACCTTTCTCCCCTCATCTCAGTCCAAAACTCTGCTGCAAAGGTCATCCACCTCACCTGTCGCTTCGACCATGTGCAGCCCCTCCTCTCTTCACTTCACTGGCTTCCCCTTCCTGAACGAATACTGCACAGGCTCCTAGTCTTCACCTATAAAGCTCTTCATAACCTCGCTCCCCCCTACCTCTCTGCACTTATCGCCCTCCATACTCCAGCCTGTGCACTTCGCTCCTCCTCTGTCCCTTCTCTCACCCTTGCACGCCTTCCCTGCTCCCCTAAGTGCCTTCGTCCCTTCTCACTTGCTGCCCCCCATGCCTGGAACTCCCTCTCTGTCCACATCCGCCTTGCCTCCTCCCTTCATACCTTCAAATATCTGCTTAAAACTCACCTCATTCGCTCTGCTCTGTCTGACTCTTTATCCTGCTGAGCCACTATTTCCTATACCTATGGTCTGTTTACCCTTATCCTTGCCACATGGACCTGCCTGCTGTCATTCTCATCATAACCAAGCCAAGTACGTGCACCTGAGACCTCGCAACTTCATTAATGTTAGACCCCTTGTCTCTCCCTCTGTTCTCCTTCCTATGTCTCCCCCCAGCTCCTGTCTCTCAGATTGTAAGCCCTAGGGGCAGGGACCGTGTCTATTTTATTACTTTGTAAAGTGCCAGGTACACTGCTGACACTATATAAATGTTTGTTAATAATAATAATAATAATAATAATAATTGTTATTATTGTTATTATTATTTATTATTAATAAGTACTTTCCACCATGCTGGACCCCAGGATGAAGACGAGTGTGGTAGCTTTCATGGCAGACTTCACCCTTAGGAAGAATGTTCTGGTGGAGAGGGTGTGGGCAGTCAAGTGGGTTAGACAGTGGCAGCAGCAGCAGCAGCAGCAGCAGCAGGAGCAGCAGGGCAGCCAGGAGGGGCAAAACAGCAGCAGGAGAGTGGAGATCACCCCCACCAGCAGAAGCTCCTTGGACATCACCCGCACTGATTGGACCACCCCAGGGCAGGCAGTGTTGGCAAATGCAATTTGGGAGGAGGTTGGCAGCAGCAGCAGGCAGAGAGAGAGGTGCATCCTGCTCAAGCTGCCACCTGCCAGAATTAGAGAGAGAGCTCATCTGAGCTCAAGCTCAGTGCCCACTTCCAGCAGTAAACCCACCAGAATGAGATGAACACACATGTGCCTGTATGCCTGCCTCCCTGCACCACCATCTATCGCAATGATTGAATGAAGTGTACCCAATCATGCACTAATTATCTCTTTCTTTCTCCTATGTCCTGCTCTCCGTGGGGGAAATCAGTTGGGGGCTTCCCAAAGCTCCCCTCTCTGATATCCCACCACTTGGGGGCTTCCAAATGACTACCACCAACAGTAAGTGAAACCAGTATCCAAGTATCATATGTCACCTCAGCTTCCCAAGGTGGCCCTCCATGGGGAGATCTCTGTGAGATCTGAAGAGATGCCCTGCCACTCGGGGGGCTTCAAAATGACTAACAATGTTCCCATAGAGCCTCTCTCTCTCTCTGGCACCCCCACACAGAAACATGCCCTGCTGCTGCCACCGCCCCCCTCCTGCCAAGCTGCCACCTGCCAGACTGTCTGCTCCTCTGATGCCTCCCACCACCAGTGCCAGAGAGCCCCCCCGCTCTCTCTGGCACTCCACACACAGAAGCATGCCCTACTGCTGCTGCTGCCCCCACTCCTGCCAAGATGCCATTTGCCTGACTGTCTGTTCTTCCGATGCCACCTGCCGCCTGCTGCCAGAGAGCCTCTCCCTCTCTCTCTCTGGCACCCCCACAAAGAAACATGTCCTGACTTCTCCGCCTGCAGTTCTGTTGGCAAACAGATATAAGTTACCATTCCAGCCCCAAGAACCATCATCAAGGTTCTTGACCCATCATTCCAGTCATGGGGGGCTTTCATTCCACTGCATCCAGAAGTAGCCATTCCAGTTCCAGGGACCATCATCAACTTCTAGAGCTCCTCTAGTATAAAAGGCACGTGCTGCTGCCCAATGCTGGAAAGCCTCTCTCTCTCTCTGGCACCCACACAGAAACTAGACCTGGCTCCTGGCTGCTCCACCTGGGGTACTGTCTGCAAGTTGCTCCCAATGACACCACAGTCTTGATCCTGCTTCTGCTGCAGCTACTGCTACTTGTGCAAGGCTCCCACCTGCTGGTCTGCTCCTCCGATGCCATCTGCCACTGCCTACTGCCAGAGATCCCCCCCTCTTTCTCTGCCCCCCTGAAACATTCCCTGCTGCTGTCGCCATTACTGCTATTCCTGCAAAGCTGTCACTTTCCTGCCTAGTGCCCACTCCGATGCAGCCCACCACTGCCTGCTGCAAGAGAGCCACCCCTCTCTCTGGCACCCCCACACAGCTCCATCTAACTCTTTCCAGGACTATAAGACAATTCCATGCAGGGATGGAAGTGCAGGTGACATGGGGAGAATCAGAGTCATTGTGAAGAACCTTGTTTATGAGGGAGCAACCTGCTTCTCATGCCCAGCTGCCCATCATGGAATGCTGATAATTTTGAGCTCCTCTCTAGGATAA
This sequence comes from Sphenodon punctatus, assembly GCA_003113815.1. Taxonomy (NCBI): domain Eukaryota; kingdom Metazoa; phylum Chordata; class Lepidosauria; order Sphenodontia; family Sphenodontidae; genus Sphenodon; species Sphenodon punctatus. The sequence goes on from QEPC01009252.1 coordinate 213,881, forward strand.
AAATCACTCTTCCATTCAGAATGACAGTTCTTGCCAACCCACTCTAGGACTATGAGACAATTCCATGTGGGGATGGAAGGGTGGGTGACATGGGGAGAATGATCAGAGCCAGGACTAAAAACCTTGTTTATGAGGAAGAATATAACTTTTCTTATGAGGCAACAACCTGCTGCTCATGCAGAGGGGGGAGGCTCCCCACTGCTAGAGAGAGAGAGAGAGAGAGAGAGAGAGAGAGAGAGAGAGAGAGAGAGCCACTCCTGCCCATGCCATCACCTGCAGTACATGATCAGAGAGAGAGAGACAGAGAGGCTTCCGAGTCCCCACTGCTAGAACAAGGGGGTGGGGGGGAGAGTTGCATCCTGCTCAAGCTGCCACCTGCCAGAACCAGAGAGATAGCTCATCTGTGCTCATGCTCAATGTCCACATTAGGGCTGATGCGGCAGCAGCTGTTACCATGCTGCGATTCCGTTCCGCCATTTCGGAACTGCCGACTTTTCTGCGGATATTCCGCTAATTCCGCCGGAATTCTGAAAATTGCGGAATTGCGAAAAAATTGCAAAAAAATTGCGGAAATTGCGGAAAACCGCTATTCCGCTATTTTGTGGTGCTGGCGGAATTGCAGAAATAGCAAAAATGTCATGTTTCCACGATTCCACTAAGTAGCGGAATTAAATAAGCAGAACCGCGGAACCGCAGAATGAAACTAGCGGAATGAAAGCCTCTGCCATGCCGTTCCACTAATTGCAGAAACACTGTTTCCGCCGGAAATAGCTACCGCTGCGATATTCCGCTACAGCCCTAGTCCACATCCAGCAGCAAACCCATAAGAATGAGATGGAAATAATACACAACACAATTATGTGCCTGCCTGTGTGCCTCCCTGCACTTGTTACCACCTATCACAATGATTGAATGAAATGTGCTCAATCACGCACTAATTCTAGGGACATCATTCAACTCCCATGGGCTGTCATCCTACTGCATCCAGAAGCAGCCACTCCAGTCCCAAGAACCATCATCAAGGTTCTGGGACTGTCATTATGCTCATGGGGGGCTGCCATTCCACTGTACCTGAAACAGTCACTCCAGTCCCAAGAACCATCATAAGAGTTCTGGGGCCATCATTCAGCTCACAGGAAGCTGTCATTCCAATGCAACCAGAAGCAGTCACACCAGTCCCAAGAACCATTGTACTAGGGACATCATTAAACTCCCCTGGGCCTCTCTCTCTCTCTCTCTCTCTCTGACACCCCCACACAGACACAAGCCCTGCCCTTCCTGGAGACAGAATATGCTACCAGTGCTGCTGCTGTCAGGTAGGGATCTGACAAACTGTATATATAATGAGATTCCGCTGCCTGCCAGAAGAAGCACAGAGAGGTAAAAGATTGGACAGGTCAAAATTGGCTGGTAACAAATATAACTTTTATAATAACATTTTAAAACACATTTTAACTATGGATGAAATAAACATTTGCATTAGTATGCTGATCAGTATGCTGATGACACTCAGCTCTACCTCTCTTTTTCCATCAACCCAGGCCATGCAGTCTCTTTATTTTCCCAGTGCCTGTTGGCTGTGGGGGCTTGTATGAGGTTGAGCCATCTGGACCTGAAACCTGACAAGATGGAGGTGATGTTGGTGGGTGAGGGCCTGGGGGACCTGGGAGTGGTTGAATGTCTTCTTGTAGGGGTGGTTTGCCCTCCCATGGTCTCGCAGGTACGGAGTCTGGGTGTGCTCCTTGTTTCACGGCTCATCCTGGAATCTCAGATTGTGGCCATGGCAGGGAGTGTGCTTCGGCAGTTACATCTTGTCCGGCTGCTTCGGCCATATCTCTGGGACTCTGACCTCGCCACCATCATCTATGGCTTCATCACCTCAAGGTTGGATTACTGCAATGCGCTCTATGTGGGGCTGCCCAAGAAGCTGGTCCTGAGGCTGCAGCTGGTGCAGAATGCCACGGCCCATCTCCTTACCAGGGCAGGCCGCAGGGAGCACATGACACCTGTGCTCTGGGCTCTGCACTGGCTGCCTATAAAGCATCGGGCCAGGTTCAAGGTGCTGGTTCTGACCTTTAAAACCCTTCACGGCCTGGGCCCTGCATATCTGTGGGATCGCCTCACTCCCCATGTGCCTGTGCGACTCCTGAGATTGTCCGGGGGGGGGACTTTTGGGAGGTTCCCTGGGCTAGATGGATGGCCACTGATGTGATATCTTTTTCGGTGGCTGCCCCTGTGCTGTGGAACTAGCTCCTGGAGGAGGCTCAGTTGGCCCCCACCCTCCTGTCATTTTGATCTTTGTGTAAGACCTGGCTATTCTGCCAGGCTTTTGGCGAGGGGGGGTAGGGGGGTTATGTATATCTGGTTTTTAATTGTGACTTCTTGTAATGTTTTGAGTTGTTTTTCACTGCCCCAAGCTGCCCTGTGGGCTGGAGGGGCGGGATAGAAATTTGTTATAAATAAATAAATAAATAAATAAATAATAAAACAAAGACATAGAAAAATAACTCAGGCTTCTTTGGGCCTGTCCCCTGGAATATGGGGAAAAGGGGACAATGGTGTATGGGTCCGAGATGTAGGGACGTCGTCAACCTCTGCCCCATGTCATCTCACAATGTCCAGGTCCCCCAACATGGACTCCTTCCATGTCACCAGGGACTTGCGGAATGCCTTGAGAGTGTCCTTTTGTGTATGTGTACGTATGTACTGTCTGTAAGCCTGGGCCTGCTGATCCCTGATCTGGAGCTCCCAGAATCACTCCACCATCCTCTCCTCCACATCCCTCATGTGGGCCTTGAAGCCCTGAATATATTTTTGGAGGGCTTCTGAAGTGACCCTCAAAATGCCCTCACATAGGTGGTGTCCTCTTCCTGTGCGGCTGGTGAATCTTCCAAGGAGCTGGAGGGGGAAGGACTGGGATGGCACCTCTTCTGGCATGATTTCCTCCCTTCCTCCACCCGATGTTCCTCCCTGCTCCTGCTGCTCCTGCCAGCACGAGATGCATCCCTTCTCACCTTGATGAGGTGGACTGTCTCAATGTGGGCAATCAGCCCTGATGTGGTCCCCTGCGTCCCCCTCTTAAACTTTTTATCACAGATCTAAAGAACATAAAAGATACATAAAGGAACATAAGAACTGCCATACTGTGTCAGACCAATGGTCTATCAAGCCCTGCCTGCATTCTGTCTCCACAAGTGGGTGTCTGACCAATCTCTCTCTCTGTGGGGGGCATCCTAACTGGTCATAGGGCAATCCATTCCCTGTTGTTCCAGCCCCTGTGCCTTACCTTGCATTGTGCGAATCTGCCTTTGGGGGTATAGAAATATTTCCATACCACGGACATTGTTGTCCTGGTTTGGCCGTGTGACATCCACCTTGATGGGATTTTGGCACCAGCAGCGTCATCATCACCCTCTCTGAAACAGGAACACATAAACACCTACATAATATCATGCATTCATGGTGATGCCTCTAGTCCTTCCCAGACCAATACCCATTCTCCCACACCAAGTGGATGGATGGTGCTGCTGCCTACTCGCCTCTTTCTTTTTCTCCCACATACACCACCACAACCTGGGGTGCTATAGTGTCTGCAAGCTGAGACTCTGGCTACTACTGCTGCTGAAAGAGCCCTCCTCTCTCTCTGACAGACCATGGAATAAGACATGTGCAAATCCTGCCCTTCCTGGGATGCTTCTGTCTGCAAGTTTAGAACCCTGGCATGTCTCTGGGTGCTGCTGCTTGTGCCTGACTGCTCATCAGCGCCTGCCCACCTGTCAGCCTATCACCTGCCAGCCTGCTCCTTCTCTGCCACCCGCTGATTCCCACTGATGCTGCTGAAAGAGCCCCCCTCTCTCTCTCTTGTAGACCATGAAATAAGACACATGAAAATCTTGCTCCTCCACTGCCACCCGCTGATGCCCAGACCGCTGCTCATGCCTGACTGTCCACCCACCCACATGCCAGCAAGCTCACTCTAAAGGATAGTATTCTTCTTGTCCTCAAAATGATATGCAACAATAAATAAAGAAATAAAAACAAATTTTACAAAGCTGGCAGTGGCACCTCCTCTGCCCTCCTCCTTCTCTGGTGAGAAGCCCACCTCTGCCACCTCTCAAGATGGTGTAGTCTGGGCTTTCATGATTTGTAGGGATGGGCAAACGTGGTTTGGGAATTCGGCATTCAGCCCGAACTCGGAGTGTTCAGCCTGTTCGGGAACACCCCGAATCCGAACTGCCCCCCGCCCCAACTGGCCAAACAAAGTTCAGGTTCTGAACCTGTTCAGGTGGGGAACAGAGGGGAACCCGGTTTTCCCTCCCCCCTAATGGCTGCGCAGGTGGAAGGGGTTCTGGGGCTCACCTCCCCCTCCCCCCCGCCCAGCCTCATAATTATTTTTTTAAAAAACCCACCCCAGGGATCGCCCTACCTGGTGATGCCGGGGCTCTGGCCCCAGGTCTGGCAGTGGCAGCGGTGATGGCAGCAGGACCAGCAGCGCTCCAAAGCGCTTCAAGTCTCTACTAGGCCTTCCCAGTCACATGACTGTTTGGGTCATGTGTTACTTTTCGGGTCACTGTTCAGGCCGAACAGGCAGAACCCGAATGGTTTTGAGGGAGTCGAACCCCAAACGGGCCGAACACCGAACCTCCCGCTGTTCACACATCCCTAATGATTTGTTCCTCCTCCACCTTGACCTTTGTCCTGAGGTTCTTCTTCCTACCCGTGCTTCCTTCACCTTCCATCCTCAGATTCCTTGCACAGACACACACAATTCACACACACACAGCTAGCCACAACAGAGCAGATACACACAAGTTCACAATCAAGCAGCCACACACAGTCACCACACAGCTGATTGAACTACCATTTCCAGTTTTTGGTCTCGTGACATCACGATACCAAATATCAATATAGATATTGAAAAATGTTACCAAAAACAAAATTTTAATTTGAAACCGGTACTGGTATTGATAATGACAATAATTACAATAATGTTATTGCCATTATAACAATAACAATAAAACAACACATTTTAATAATGACAATGATAACAAAAAATGACATGGGGCTCTGGTGCACATCCCTAACAGCCAAATTCACCAAAGAGAGTGGACAAAATGGCTGCAGTCACTTTTATTTTGCCCTGCAAGCCAATCCAAAATTTGCCATCTGGATTGACCAGCCAATCAAAACTTGCCATCTGTGTTACCATCATTCAACTTTCCCCTCTCATACCTCCCTCCTACCAAATATGGCAGTAAGTTATATTTTCAGAAGAAACTCAACTGTTCCCAGGCCCCCACGTGTGTAGCAGTTTCTGAAATTTTCCAATGACTTGGTCCTCAGAACGTTGAAGTTCAGCCTTTTGGAACCGAATATTATAATGTTTGCTGAATTCCGAAATTTTCTGAACGCCAAGTTACAGTCCTAAACAAAAGCAATAGGTAGGGTAAAACCTTGGGGCTGGATCCTCAGCTGGTGTAATGAGGCTGCCATCAATTTACACAAGCTAAGAATTTGGCCTTTGAGATCCAAAATAGCAGTGTACCTGCGATTTCCTCTATTGAAATTTAAAATCTGAGAAACTAAATGAATCACTCCAGAATGTTTTTTGCATAATCATATCAAAACCTTCTTTGGTGATTTAAAAAACAGACTCTGGGTCGATAAATATTCTGCACCTCCACTGCCAAAAAATATCATCAAATTGTACATTTTATGTTTTTGAAACAGAAGAGAACAGCTTCTCTTGGAGATTTAATTTCCTTCTGACATGTGCTGAAGATGCATGCTGAGAAAAAGGAAAACTGACCTTAAAATTATATCAGAAAGTCAATCTTGACCTCCCCGTGAGCCTTCTAACTACCTAAGCCCATCCCAGATAGCTACAACCACTAGTTTGACTATTAAATTAATACCACAAAAATGGATGCAGAACTATCCATTTTACACAGCTCCATTCCAAAATGTGTCATCTGTCCAGGTATTCTCTTATGGGTTGATGTGATGTAATTATCTCAATGTCTGACTTTTGAGATTTGAGTCGCTTTTCTGTTGTAATGTTCAAAGCTATTTTTTCTACCTGCCTCCAATTTTGCTCTCATGCAAACAGTTCAGTGTATCACTGTGCAGAAACCAAAGCCATAAAGGTTACAAGAATTGATATTTATGCTTCAGCAACCTGACTTCATCAAAGAGCTCTTGAAAAGTGCTGCCTAAGGAGCAAGTTCTCATTTACAGTTATTTCACTCCTGACTAGAAATGTAGGAATAGATTATGACTAAACTATGGAACTTGACACCTGTTATATATAAATAGAGCTGAAACAAGTACCCACAAAAAATGGGTTAACCTGTCAAAAGTGGCGACAGTTAGAGTAATAGCCGATAACTGTATATGCTCTGTCAGATATCTGTTTTGTTTCAGTTTTTATGGCTTGGTTATTTTTATTTTTGTTTGTTTGTTTGTTTGTTTGTTTTGTTTTGTTTTAATCCATTTTATTGATCTGTTCAGAAAAAAAATCAAAAAGCTGGATTAGCAACACATCCCCCAAACATACTACAGGACACACATGCAATGTATGTTTACAGTAAAGACATCCCCTTGAGTCCCATAACCCCTCCCCCCCAAAGAAAACACACAAAAGAAAGAAAGAAAGAAAGAAAGAAAGAAAGAAAGAAAGAAAGAAAGAAAGAAAGAAAACAAACACTGTTGATTATCAGACAAGTACATTCACATAGGCAGCTGATGAACTCAGTTAAGAAACTGACTTAGCAGACCAGACCATGTATCATGATGAAATTAAATGTCTTTCACCAAAATAGGGTCCTTCTGTAGGGATGGGCGAACAGATCACGGTTCGGGTTCATCTGTTCGGTTCGGCTGCGTTCGGTTCGTTCGCCGGGTTCGGGTTTGGCCGTTCGGGAATTTTTTAATATGGTTTTTTGTTTGTTTTTTTATATAGTTTTTTGAGTTTTTATTTGGTTTTATATGGTTTTTTTGTTTTTTATTTTTTTGTTTTGTTTTTATATTGTTTTTTATTTTATTTTTTTATCTAATACACTAAATCTAACTGCTATTAACTATTCTAAATGCTATGAACTAAGTGGATTATCTAATAAGTACACAGGCCTACTCCTACAAACACTAAAACTAAATCAATAACACTATCTCTATCACTAAGCTAACTCCTACAACTGTCTATCTATCTATCTATCTATCTATGGGATGGGGAGGAATCACAAACAACACAAGGAGGGGTACAAAACTGAAATGAAACCTAAATCAATCTAATAATAATCCTACCTACTCTAAATGAAAAAACAGGGGAAGGGAAGGGAATCTGGGATGGAATATATGGGAGAGGGAAATGATCCAATGGAGGGGGGAGGGAGGAAGGAAGAAAGAACACAGGGAGGGGTAAAACAAAAAATAACCACTAAATCTATCTAAGATAAGCTAAATAAATGAATGAGAATATGGGGGTAGATGGGTTGGATGGGTGAAATGAGAGGAGGATGGCAATGGATTAGGCAGCTGGGAAATGCTGGGAGAGAGGGAACCTTCTGAAATGCTTGCTGTTCAGGAACAGTGACGGTATCATTCTAGCTGGGAACCTCTCTCTCTCTCTCTCTCTCTCTCTGGCCATATAGTGCCGGTGACAGCATGGGTGGGAACGTGTCTGTCTATACTTCAAGCAGTGGGTGGACTTTCTCTCTCTCTCTCTCTCTCTCTCTTGTTTATCTCTCTCTCTCTCTCTCTCTTGGCAGCAACCTGGGTGGGGAGACAGGCACCTTGGCATGAGAGGCAGGAAGGCGGGCTGAGGCATGTTTTGAGCTTGGCGGCAACCTGGGGTACAGAACACTTGGCATAGACAGCATATAAGTCTGTCAGCAGCAGCTGTTTCTTTATGCCATGGCATCATGGCACAGAGAGCATATAGGCCTGGCCTGGGGGCCATTGGCACTGGAAGAAGCAGACATTGGTGGTCATGGTACAGAACCCTTGGCATGAATAGCGTATAGGCCAAGGATCTCTTAGACAGTCAATCCTTAGAGATAGGCAAGCATTGTTGTGAAGGGACGGGCTGGTGCTTGGGAAGGGGAGGGGCAGGCAGAGCTCCCCACTCACTCAGGCTGGGTACAAAGCATTATTCCCCCTCCTCCCTGACCATCTAGATGGGAGCAGTGGGAAGGGATCTGTGTTAGATCCTGGGGAAGATGGTGGCCGCTTACCTGCTTCTCCCCATAGAAGGGATCGGGGGGTGGGGGATAACACCCCCCACCCCACGCTTCAGATCTCACTGCTTCACAAGAGTGAAGTAGATACCTCTCCCCACCCTGAGCTGGGCTTCTCCTCTTGTCCTATCGCCACTTGAGAATGTATTTCCACTCCCCTTGGGGCAGGTGGGATCTCTCAACACCCGTCTCTGCTGAGCTCCCTGTCCCCTGAGCTGGTTGTATATAACTGTACTGATACCTCGGTTTTGTGAGTGGTTAATTTTTATTATATTTTTTAAATACAGTGAATAGACAGTCCTCCCTGCCTGTAACATAGGCTCCAGATCCCTGATGGTGGGTCCTGGGGCTTGAGAACTTTGAAGGCCGAAGTGGAGAAGGGTTCCATGTAAACATCCGTTGAACATGTGTCAGTCAATCCTAATAGATAGGCAAGTACCATTCGGTCTTCAAGGCCCTCACAGATAACAAATTGAGACCCATGACGGTGGGTGCTGGGGCTAGAGTGGCAGCTTGTAGTTATTGGCCACAGCCCTCCCTGTCCATAACTTGACCCCAGAAGCCTGATGGCGGGTCCTGGGGCTGGAGTGGCTGCTTCTTGTCATGCGGTGGAATGACATCGGAATGTGCAAGGAATGATGGCCCCAGACCCATCATGGTGGGTCCCGGGGATGGAGTGGCAGCTTCTAGGTTTTGGCCACAGTCCTCCCTGCCTGTAACTTGGCCCTAGGACCCTGGCGGTGAGTCCTGGGGCTGGAGTGGCTGCTTCTTGATGTAGTTGAAGATTGGTTCTCTGTGCGAGGAATGATGGCCCCAGACCCATCATGGTGGGTGCTTGGGCTAAAAGGTGGCAGCTTGTAGATCTTGGACACAGTCCTCCCTGCCTGTAACTTGACCCCAGGACCCTGGCAGACGGTCCTGGGGTGGGAGTGGCTGCTTATTGTCAGGCTTTGGAATGACATTGGAATGTGTGAGGAATGATGGCCCCACACCCATCACGGTGGGTGCTGAGGCTAAGGTGGCAGCTTCTGGATCTTGACCACAGCCCTCCCTGCCTGTAACTTGGTCCCAGAACCCTTAAGGCGGGTCCTGGGGCTGGAGTGGCTGCTTCTTGTCATGCGGTGGAACGACATTGGAATGTGTGAGGAATGATAGCCCCAGACCCATCACGTTGCCCTCCCAGACCCTGCCAGCTGCTCCCTCACCCACTCCTTCAAAGCCCTGTAAAGCTGTGGCACCACAGCTCAACTCATGGTGGAGCGGGAAGGCAGCTTAAGGTTGAGGGCCAGGAACCCAATCAGCCACTGGCCATTCAGGGCAATCATCTCTGCCAGCAGGTGCTTGACTTTCTCCTGGAAGCCTGTGCCACGGTGCCCTGATGATGGCCTTGATACATCCCCCCACCCCATCTCCTCCATGGTGGACTGACAGTGCTGCTCGAAAGGCTCCTGCTGCTCTTCTGCTCCAATACTGCCCCTGCTGCTAGAGGCAGCAGCAGTTGGTGCAGGATGCTGGCTCGCTGACTGAGCAGGGCAACTGGCTGCTGCAGTCAGGAACCCACTGGCATACACTTCCCCTGCCATCCCGCTGAGCAACAGATCACTGTGGCATGCCTTGAGGTGCCGGGCCATTGCAGTTGTGCCAAGGTTGTCGAGCACCTGCCCACGCTTTACCACCTTCTTGCACAGTGTGCACGGCACCTCTCTGGGATCATCTGCCCGCACCTGCTTAAAATGATCCAAGACTGAGAATTTTTACCCCCTCCTGCCTTCTTGCCTGCCCCAGCAGACGCACTGCTGCCAGCGCTGCTGGGAGGGGGAGACGTTCGTGGCACTGGTGACACAGCTCTGGGAGGAGGGTCAGACATCGCCTCCAGTACAGACATCTCCTCTGCAGCACTAGTGTCTGCCTCTTCCTCACTGTCGGCGATCACGGTGATGTCCCATGAAGGGGAGTACTGTGACCCTGAGGTTAGACTGCCTGTGCCCACCATGCTGCTGGCACTCTCCCTGTGCCCTCCTCTGTAACTGCTAGTGCTGCTGCTGCTCCTCCTCTCCCTACTGACAGTGCCCGGGGATCGGGCCCTGCTTCTAGCAGCCGGAAAATGCTGGGAGAGAGGGAGCCTTCTGAAACGTCTGCTGTTCAGGAACAGTGACTAGCTCAGAAGGTATTGGGAAGGGGGGGAGGAAGACAGTTTTGTTTCTTGCTGCACCCGCCTCACCACAAGCCCCATTGGCTCCATGCAGCCTAGCCCATGACTAATTGCAGACTTCTGAGTCAGTGGTCTGAGGCAAAAAGAGATGGTGTTTCAGCAGGCTGGCTTCTACTCCAAGCCACTCTCCACCCTCCACCACTGGTGCCTGGAAGTCTGCTCCTCAGCTGAGTCAGATGACTCCCCCTCCCTGCTACGTTTGGTCTTCCAGTGACCTGACAGTAGATCAAGTTTTAGCCACCCGAACTCAACCAAACGCGATTCGAACTGACCAAAGTGTTCGGCCATTTCGACGTTCGGAATTGAGTTCGGTTCAGTATGTTTGGGTTCGGGTTCAGTCATCCAAACAGGCCGAGTTCGGGCTGAACTCCGAACTTCCGAACCGCGTTCGCCCATCCCTACCTCATAATCAGGCTGCCAATAGATCTAACAGGATTAATAGAGTGGAACGGTCCCGATCCAACTCATGGCGGAGGTCATCAACCAAGGCCACAAGTTCCGTCTCAGTGTTGTAGCCCGAAAGAAAGCCAGACTGCAAGGGATCTAGAAAATTGATGCTATCCAGATGCCCCATAAGCTGCTGAGCCACTACCCGTTCAATAACTTTCCCTAAAAAGGAAAGGTTAGAGATAGGCTGATAGCTGGCAAGGGAGTCAGTGTCAAGCGATTCTATCGTATCTCCTCTCAGATGTCTCTTCTCAAAGCTGAAGAACCCCAACATGTCTAGCCTCTCTTCATACAGGAGCTGTTTCATACCCTTTATCATTTTTGTTGCCCTTCTCCATACCTTCTCTCTCTCTCTTTTTTTTTTTAGATGGGGCAACCAGAACTACACACAATATTCAAGGTGCGGTCACACCATATATTTATATAATGGCTTTATGATATTTTCAGTTTTATTCTCTAATTCCTTACAAATAATTCCTAACATTCTGTTTGCTTTTTCAACCGCGCCCACACACCGAACTGAGGATTTCAGTGTATTAACCACAATGACTGCAGTCCTATAGTCTGTGGATCTGTGTGTGTGGTTTGCACGTGGCACAATGTGCCGTTAATATGGATGTGAGCGGGTTCTGTGCAGCTGTGCACACACACGGCTCTGCACAGGATTCACAGGCTTTAGGATGGGGGCCACCAACTCCAAGGTGCCTTTCCTGAGTAGCGACGCCTAATTTAGAACCCAGCATTGCGTACATATAGTTTGGATTGTTTTTCCCTATGTGCATCACTTGGCAGTCATCCAAATTAAATTTTGTCTGCCATTTAGATGCCCAGTCTCCCAGTCTTGCAAGATCCTCCTGCAATTCCTCAGAGTCTGCTTGTGTTTTAACTACCTTGAAGAGTTTTGTGACATCTGCAAATTTGATCATTTTACTCATGTTGCCCCTGAAGCCAAAACTAGTGAAGGCATGGAATATGAATTTAGTTTAAAAGACTTGGACACAACCCTGCTTTGAACCCACCAATTTGGTGGATTTGTTTAATCTAACACTAAAACAGTTTTTCTCACAGCTGTTACTTTTCTCAGGCAGGTGAGTGAGCTCTCTGCTATTCCTGCTATGCCACCCCACATGAGGATCCATGGAGATAAGTAAGTCATAACCTTGAAAATGTCTTTCCTCCCCCAAATAGTTTCTAAATTCTACCTCCAGCAGCTCATGGTGTTGCCAACTTTTGCCCCAAAGCCCCACCAATTTGACCAGGAAAAAGATTCAGTATTCTAGATGTGAGAAATTGGAGACATCTATCATGGATGAATTCTACAGGCCATAAGATTTAATCTCTGGGACAAAAGGTCTCTTTTTCAGGGTAAGGGCATTGCCTCTCCTGCCATGTCCCTCAGATATGAGAACCAGGGTTGTCGAGACCATTCTTGGACTATGAGGATGAACTATGTTAATTCTACCTTTATTTTCTCTGAAACCTGTGATAACATAGGGGTTTGGGGGAAAACATACAGGAGATGTCTTCACCAGTCCAGTGCAAAGTCCCCTCCGCGATAGCTGCGGCGGGGGTTTGGCGGCGCCCGCTTACATTCCCTGGGAAGGAGGACGGGGAAAGGAGCGGCAGTGAACTGCCTAGGGAGAGGCCGTGGTTGCTATGCAACCAAATTGAAAGGCGCCCGGGCCTCTTGCGAGAGCGGGATTTCCCGGGCGCCATCTTAGACTTCCCGCTCAGCCGCTTCATTCGGCCGGGCGGTGAGCGGGGAGTGGGACACGCGGCAAGCCTGTTAGAGCGGAGCCAGGCCTTTCTGCAGGGGAAGTGATCCCAGCAGCGGGCTAAAAGGGTTGTTGCAACTGCTGGGGACGCCGCGGTGAGAGCCTCCCCCCCCCGGGTGGCTGAGCGAGGAAGGATCTCGGCACGAGGGCAGATTTCGGGGCACGTGGCGGCTAGAGGCGACCCGGCGGGGCGCCTCGAGTTCTCTACCCCCGCCTGCCTTAATACACCTCCCACCTGGCCTGGCTAGCCATGAGCGGCCTCCCCTCCTCCCTTCCAAAGCCTACCGCCCCTCGAGGTAGCGAGGGCACAGAACCGGGCTGGGGGTGGAAAGGACACCCTTTACCCCCCCCCAACAGCAGAGCCCAACAGGGCATTCTCACTGGGGAGGGTCCACGGGGCTGGGGGCCAAGCAATAGGCCAGGGCCCAGCTGGCCTTCAGTGGGGGCACTGCCTTTGCCCTCTGTTTGGTGTCCACCCCCCGTCACTGGGTGATTCAGAGGGGCCTCACTGCCCCCCCCTGCATTAGAAAAAGAAAAAAGGGCCTGACAAGCCCCCTTCCCTTCGGTTGCCACCACCCCAAGAGTCTTTTAAAAAAGGGTATTCCAGGCATGGGGGTAGGCATGGCCCCTCGTACACGAAAAGGGCAGGGAAGTGCCAAAGCAAAGAAAGCTGCTAAGGCCCCCCCCAAAAAGCCGGGAACCAAAGGAAAACAACAGGATGGGGCATCACAGGAGGCTGTCCTTCGCTCCATGCAGGCACAGCTGGAGGGATATCAAGCGCGCGTAGAAGAGCTTGAGAGAGCACGGGTGGAGGGGAGAGATGGCAGGGCGGGGGGAGAGGATGAGCCCACCCAAGCGGTCA
>QEPC01009252.1:271973-288677 GCA_003113815.1 Sphenodon punctatus
ATATATATATATATATATATATATATGGGATGGTGGGGAATCACAAACAGAAGAGGAGTCTATAGTGAAATACATACATACTCAATGAGTCTGTACAGTGAAATGCATAACACAAGGTTTCAGTTTAAGACACCCCTTGTGCCTGGAAGTCTGCTCCATCCTCAGTGACTGACTACACCTCCCTGTCATGTTTTACCTTCCAGTGAATCTTTTTTTGCCACCTGAACTCACCCGAACGTGATCTGAACTGACCGAACTGTCCGGCCATTTCGCCATTCAGTGTTTGGTTTGTTTGGTATGTTCACATTCGGGTTTGGGTTCAGTCATCCAAACAGGCCGAGTTCGGGCCGAACTCTGAACTTCCGAACCGCGTTCAGCCATCCCTAGCGAGGCGCTCCCTGAGGTATGAGGGGCCCAGACAGTGCAGGGCTTTATAGACCAACACTAACACCTTGAATGTGGCTCGGTACATTATGGGCAGCCAGTGCAAAGTACGGAGCACAGGTGTTATGTGCTCCCACTGACCCATCCCTGTAAGGGAAAAGACCGTCACATTCTGCACTAGCTGCCTCCTCTGGACCAGTGTCAAGGGAAGCCCCACATAGAGCACGTTTCAGTAGTCTAGTCTCGAGGTGATGAAGGTGTGGATGTACGGCTGCAGCTTCCGCACTAGATACAACTGGTGAAATGCGGCTTTAGTCACTGCCTCCACCTGTCGATCCAGATGGAGGTCTGAGTCCAGAAGCACTCCAAGACTCCGAACCTGCTGGGCTACAGGAGGGTGGACCCCTCCTACAAGGGGAGACAGCACCTCCCTCGCCCTACCACCACTATCTTATCGGGATTGAGCTTTAGTCTTCTCTGCCACATCCAATCTGCCACGATGTCCAGACACTGGGAAAGTAACCAGACAGCAGGACCTGGGTCAGTTGAAAAGGAGAGGTACAGCTGAGTATCATCAGCATATTGGTGACATCACACCCCAAACCCTGTCACGAGCTCCCCCAAGGGCTGCATATACACATTAAATAACAACGGAGACAAGATTGAACCCTGCGGAACGCCACAGGTGAAGGCCCAGGAGCTTGATGTTTCAGCCCCCAGCACCACCCTCTGGCTTCTCCCTGAGAGGAATGAGCAGAACCACCCAAGGACAGTCCCATCCAGACCCCCAGGTCTCACAGACATCTCAGCAGCAGCCCATGGTCCATGGTGTCAAAGGCAGCCAATAGATCTAGCAGGTTCAGAAAAGTTGAACATCCTGCATCCATCTCCTGGCGGAGATCATTCACCAAGGTCACCAACGCTGTCTCAGTACCATAGCTGGAACGGAACCCAGATTGAAAAGGGTCAAGGAAACTGATGTTATCCAGATGCACCTGGAGCTGTATCGCCACTACCTGTTCAATAATCTTCCCTAAAAAGGTAAGATTAGAGATGGGTCAGTAGCTGGTGAGTGCGTCCACATCCAAATATGGCTTCTTCAGCAGGGGGCGCACCATAGCCTTCTTGACACTGGGTGACAATCACCCCTGCCGAAGGGACACGTTGACTACCCTCGCCAGCACTGTCCCCAAAGTCTCCCTGGAGGCTTTCACCAACCAGGACGGGCATGGATTTAATTCACAACTGGTGGCTCTAACAGACCCCAGGACATCCACCGCATCGGCTGGCATCACTTCCTGAAACTCATCCCCAAAAGGTAAACCAGACGGTGCCTCCATAACCTCACAGTCCTCACCTACTGCCTCCAATTGGTGCTGAAGTTACTCTAGATCTGAGCGATCTTGTCTGCAAAGTAAATGGCAAACTCCTCAAAGCGGGCCTGGGACAAGTCCTCGTCCAGGCAGAGGGAGGCTGGACTGACCAGCCCCTGCACCACCCAGAACAGCTCCGCTGGACATGACTTTGAAGACGCTATGAGGGCAGCAAAGAATACTTTCTTTGCTGTCCTCACAGCATCAACATAGGACTGCAAATGGGCCCTATGGAGGAGTTGGTCAGATTCAGAGTGAGTCTGACGCCATCGTCGCTCTAGTCTCCTTCCTGGAGACTATTTGGCTGAATCCTGGAGGGATTGTACCTCCAAAGGAAGGCATTAAGTGTACCAAATTACAAAAATATTAGATAATGGAATCCAATTTTATAAGTAGTTGAATTATATTATTTTTCAAACATCTTGATATACATTCTTAGCTGTAACTTCTTTGTCTCACATTTAATGTAGATGTAACTTGGCAGGTATATACAACTTCCTAAATTTACTATCTCTACCAACTTTCAGAAGGATTGGATAAAGGGTCCTGGTGGTATAAGCAATAGCTTATTAATGTATGTATGACTGTAACATCTTTGTAGTCCAACCAGTGTACATGAAATTTGGCAGGGCTCTATATATCACACTTTCATGATCATCTCTGCCAAATATTGGAAATATGTGATAAACGGTACCAATTGTATATGCCTGCACAGCATATGCAGAGAAGGAGCATATGCCAGGGATTCTCTTACCTGTCACTGTGGTATAAGATCAGTTTGTGATGTCAGTTGACCAGTAGAAATGTCAACCAAATATCCTCATTCTGTTCTGTGACCATCCCAACATCTCACCCTACTTGTTACTAGGAACTCAGAAGCATCTGTTTAGGAAAGAGCCAATAGAGATTCTCTTATGTCCTCTGTCACAGTGCTGCTGCAGGATATGATTGTGATGCTAATTGGCCAGCCTGGATGTGTAAACTATGTCTCCTGATTGCTAGGATGCTATCACCAAAGTCCCAGTTATATCCCTTCTATGCGTGCCTGAGGGCCACCCCCTATGCCCTCCTCAAAGCCACCACCCATTGGTCATGTAAAGCTGGAAGCATGCAGTAATTGGCCAATGAATGTGTCTGTCAGTCTTTTGGGTTGCTCCACATTCTCTCTCCTAAAGCCTCCCTCCTCTTGCCATGCCCGATACCTGCCTCTGACTGGCACTACATTTGCTGCTATTTATCTGAATAATGGTCTTCAAAGGGACAATTTCAATTGCTTATCAAATTTACCTGTAGTTTGACAGAGATGACAGGGAAGGTATATGATACATTCTTGCCAAATATTCTGTAAACAGGATGGAATATAAACATGTTACAACTGGAAATGTATTTTAAAGATAATTACTTATACCATTAGGACCCTTTATCCAATCTTTCTGGAAATTGGCAGGAGTGTTAAGCTTGTGGAGGGAAATAATATTAATAGGTTTCATGCAAATTGGATGGAAGATAAAGAAGAAGTAACCATGAATGCGTATGGAGCTTTTCTTAAAATCACAACATTCAATTGCTTCCTAAATCAGTTCCCTTTATCTAATCGTTTTGAAACTTCGTGCACCTCCGCAAGTTTCACAGAATTGAATAAGAAACAAAAAAGTTATAGTCGGAAACATGTTTTTCAGTGTTTTACCTTTATTTCAAAAACAAAATGTGATTTTTGTTTCTATTTTCATTATTATTATTTGTCGTTTCATTATTGCAATAACGATAACAAAAATGACAATTTTTTAACTGTTATTGTAATAATGAAAATGACATCCACACTCCTACTCTAGCAGTAGATTCCACAACCCTATTATACGCGGAGTGAAAAAATATTTTCTTTTATTTGTTTTAAACTTGCCACCCATGAGTTTCATGGAGTGTTCCCTAGTTCTAGTATTAGCTGAGAGGGTAAATAACTGCTCCTTGTTTATTAGTTCCACCCCACTCATGATTTTATAGACCTCTGTCATATTTCCTCTCAGTCATCTCTTCTCCAAGCTGAAGAGCCCCAACATACCAACCCTTCCATGCCCTTGATCATTTTTGTTGCCCTTCTCTGTACCTTTTCTAGTTCAGCTATGTCTTTTTTGAGATGGGGCGACCAGAACTGCACACAATATTCGAGGTGCGGTCGCACCATTGATTTGTATAGAGGCATTATGACATCCTCAGTTTTATTCTCTATCCCCTTCCGAATAATTCCTAACATTCTGTTTGCTTTTTTGACTGCTGCTGCGCACTGCGCTGTGGATTTCATTGTATTGTCCACAACCACCCCCAGATCCTTTTCCTGAGTGGTAACTCCTAGCTTAGTACCCAGCATTGTGTACGCATAGTTTGGATTATTTTTCCCTACGTGCATCACTTTGCACTTGTCCACATTAAATCTCATTTGCCATTTAGATGCCCAGGCACCCAGTGTCGTAAGATCCTGTTGCAGTTCCTCACAGTCTGCTCGTGTTTTAACTACCTTGAATAACTTGGTGTCGTCTGCAAATTTGATCACCTCACTCTTAACACCCTTTTCCAAATCATTAATGAATACATTAAACAGCACCGGTCCCAATACAGATCCCTGAGGCACACCACTTTTTACATCTCTCCATTGTGAAAACTGACCATTTAGTCCTACCCTTTGCTTTCTATCTTTTAACCAGTTTCTGATCCATAGTAAGACACTACCTCCTATCCCATGACTTTTAATTTTCTCAAGTGTCTCTCATGAGGGACCTTATCAGATGCTTTCTGGAAATCCAGGTACACTATAGCTACTGGGTCTCCCTTGTCCACATGCTTATTTACACCCTCGAAGAATTCCAACAGGTAAGTGAGGCATGACTTTGCAATGGGTAATGGATGTTCTGGCAGAGCTCCATGCCAACTGGGGGGACAATTCAGGATGCTGGTTCTGAGTGTGACAGTTCTGGGAGTGCAGAGCATGGGGAAATCCACCCTCTTGAACCCAATGTTCGGCCTGCAGTTTGCTGTGAGCAGTGGTCAATGCACACAAGGAGCCTTCATGCTACTCAAAGTTGCAGAAACTGTTCAACAGATACTCAGCTACAATTTCCTACTAGTGATTGACACTGAAGGTCTGAAAGCCCCTGAGTTAACAGCTCCAGAAGACGGTTACTAACATGACAATGAGCTGGCCACACTGATGATCGGACAGAGCGACATCACCATCATTAACATGGCCATGGAGAACACCACAGAAATGAAGAACATTCTGCAAATTGTGGTTCATGCATTTCTCAGAGTGGCGGAAATTGGGCAAAAGCCCAAATGGCAGTTTGTACATCAAAACGTCAGTGACATTTCTGCTCATGACGGACTGGAAATGCCTCCTGGAGCAGCTGAATGAAATGACCAAGGCGGCAGCTAGGATGGAAAAACATGGCCAGGAAATTAAATTATCTGATATCATCATGGACTATGACCCAGAGAAACACAACTGGTACATCCCTGGGCTGTGGCATGGAGTCCCACAGATTACCACCACTACTACCCTGACTGACGATGCAGCCTGATCCTAGCATTGATGCTTCTGATTACTGGAAGTTTGTATTTAATCAGTTCAATGACCAATTAGCAAAATGGTATGACGCTAAACCGGAAGATATCCCAGACAACTGGAAGGCACTAACTAAAGAACAGACTCTACAGAGCCTGAAGGAAACATTTAATGCAAAATAAATGCTAAAGGTTTGTTAAAGCAGAGTATAACAGACTTTAATAAGCCCAATCACATCATTTACAAAATAGAAGATGAAAACCTGTATGTATTTTCATTTGAATGTGACAAAATTGAAGTATCGTTCGCAGCTTCCAAGTAAATGAGGGAATGCTGTTTAATCGGATAAGAGACCAGAACATACAACTGCTCCGGTTATCCAAGAACTTCTCCTCTGTTTTTCCATCTGAACAGGGCAATGGCCATCTAAGCTTTGTACTTCATTCCCTGCCAAGATAAGTCATGCCAAAACTCCACTTTGGTTGTAGCAAATATCTACTGAAAAAGTGCCTCAATGGAAAGTACAAGAAACCACATGACAGAAATTATGCTGCATGCTACACATTCTGGAAGTTTCTTCCTAATGTAACAGATGGCTCCTGATTTCTGCAGCTTCCCTACATTTAATGCCGTATTTCTGTAATCATTTTGCAAGCTTAATTCCTATAGCCAGCAAGCAGTTATTTCCAAGGTGTGATCACAGTCTCTTATATTATTTACATATCTCTGTTGCTGTGTGGGGTCATGAGATTATATTAAAAGAGGGGGGTAACACAATCCAAATTTTGGAAACCATTGAATTATGTTTTACTTGTGCATTACTAATATTTTCCCCACAAATTTAACATTCTCTCACTGTTTAAAACTTATTCACTGTAACTTTCTAAATTACACGACTTTCTAGTGTAATTAGTACAGGTCTGGTTCTGCCTCCCATCATATTTAGTGTATCTGACTATGGGATTCAGGCATATTTAGCAAGGGAATTAATGTATTTAACAAGATAAAGCTCCCAAACCCGCCTTTTTGTAAAGGCTTAACCTACAATATAGGTCATAGGTGGTGATAGGTCTTGAATCAAGCTTGTGTGGGTTCCAAGATGAGTCTATGTCCCACTCTGCCACTCCAAAGGTGCAGTGAGGGAAATGCTACAGAAATAAAGCTGTATTAAGCAGAATCCTTGCTGGGACCTGACTTGACCAGGATCCTGATTGACTGGGGAACCCTCTATTACTCTATGGGCCATAAATAACCTTCAGTACTGGACATATAATAGAGATTGAAAAGTTTACATCCTTGGAGGACCACAGTGGATTAGTACTCTGCTACTGGATTAGAGTTGGCAATAAAAAATTGGTCACACTGGGACTCTGGGAGGATATCATGTGACTTGATGTGAGGTTGTCATATGACCCTGGCTGGATCTTGAGAGAGAAGAACTCAAGACCAGCTAGTCAGTCAGAGCATGGAGACAGCAAGATGAGGAGCTCCTGGAGCCACCATGATGGGCAGGAGCCCCGACTCAATCCAAGGAAGAGCAAGGGGAAGGCCCCAGCTAAGGCCTGGGTTGAAGGCCAAGAGGACCTCAGTATACCCAGGGGCTAATGTGAGGAGAGTTGCCTGGGATCCCTTAGTGAAAGTGGAAAAGTCCCTTGATCTGAGTGAGTCAAGCTAGGGAAGTAAGAGACACTAATGCCAACAATGAATCTGGGAATAAGTCAGTTTGTCTATATTGTTATAGTGGGGTGTAGGGCTGATGCGGCAGCAGCTGTTACCGTACCGCAATTCCATTCCTCAACCTCGGCATCCCACTTTCTTTTCCCGCGTTCTGCCAATTTAATATATGAGACACAGTTATGAGCGTTTATCGCGGTTCCGCGAAGGGAGTATGAATGATGATGATGACTATGCCGCTACTGCACTGTGCTGTCCGCTGACTGCTGGTGCTGTGTGTGTGTGTCTCTCTCTCTCTGTGTACTGCAGTAACTGCTCCTTCTTCTCAATACATACATGCATGGACAACATGTTTTGTTTGGGACAAGTGTTGTCCCACTGGTTGGTGTTTTTATTATATGGCAAATTGATCTTTTAAAGTTTTTTGACCAAAACTCATGTTGGGAGTTTAAAGTGACCTGTGTATTGGCTGACCGAGTTATTTTTTACATCATAGGACCGGCTCTGAAAGTTGAATGACTAAAGTGTGATACTAACTGTACTGTGTGAAGTCCACGCAGAAGGGTGTCTTACAATCCCCATTCCGCAATTCCTCAGTCTAGAAGAAGCATGCTGAACAACAGAACTCTGTTGTCATAGTTGTTAAGGTCCCTGCTTGCCATAAAGTTTGTAGCTGTCATTGAGCTGGTTCAAATCCCCAGTTACATGTAACTTTTTTATTATTACTTTTACATTCGTGTAATGTGTTTTTTTGTAAATAATATAATTATTGCTGTGTTTTGCTGGCATACTTTGTAATATAAATAATAAAATAATGTTTATTTATTACATTAACCCAAGACTAACTGATTAGCGCAGCAGAGCCAGGCAGCGTGATGAGTGCTATTAATCCCCGCCCCCTAGTGCCACCGGCGTTACACTCACTTGCAGTCGCCAACCGCCATCGCCGATGCCGTCACTGACTGCCCTGCCCCCACCTGTCCTTACGTGACCACCTTCCCTCCCCCATACAGATTACAGACGAGTTCTGTAGAATCTGACTGAGATGCTCTGGCAACCAGCAACAGCCAAGGAGATGGGTGTGTGTGTGTTGCTTTTAGCATTTTAATCTTCTACTTTATCAGAGCCTTTGTATTGTGTCGTTAACAAAGGACAGTGAAATAATGCCCTAAGACAGAGTGATTGATTTAGACAGGTCCCACTTCCTGCCCAGTGTACTTCCAAACAATCAAAGATGCACAAGGATGAGGGCAACACACAGGGAAAGACAGATACACATGTATTCCCATTTTACATATGGCCACTGAGACTGAGAGGTTTTTACTTCTCCAAGGCAACTCAATGATTTACTAATTCAATTAGGAAATCTCCTAGGTCCAAGTGCATCAGCCCCTTACGCATTAGAGCTTTAAATCAGTCCTTATCGTGTGGCTCAGTGGCTCAGCTTTGTGTCTCAGCGCTGCCCAGTCCTACTCCGGACCGGGCAGCACCAGTCCGGAGTAGGACACTTTCCTCCCCTCATATGTGTCTACAATTGTTAGACACTACAATCATTAGACACCAATAGTTTTCATTCTTGTTCAAAGTTAACTTAACAACTTTGTAGTTGTGTGTTTGGAAAGGGGGAGGGGAAGGGGAATTTGAAGTATGTAGTTTTTCAACTTCTGCTTAAGTTCCAAAGTCAACAATGCAAAGCCACGGGGGGGGAGGAACCACCACCCCTCTCCAAACACAACTACAAAGTTGTCAAATCTCAAGCGGAGCAGCGGGCGCCGGCGCACCCATACACGTCAGTCAAAGCACGACTATTATCAGTATTATGTGCAATGAAACACCTTAACTTGGAGACTGAAATTGTGTAATAGATATAGAAATACATCTTCTGGCTGTACACTGCTTTTAAATATTAAATAAATAAATAAATAAATGCAACAACGGGATTTGAATGCAATTACATACATGTCGCAGTTGCTAAGGGAGGGAGACTTAACCATTTAGCCATTGGCCAGGAAATTATTATTTGAAGTGGGGAAAAAAACAAAAACCTCCCAAGTCCCGAGTTCAATGCTTATAATGACTCCCAATGCTTTCAAAACCATCCCAACTTCAACGCTTTTAATGACACATTTGATCATCTTAGAATAGCAGTATCAATTCTCAATCCTTAGTTACTCCCTTTGGGGGGCTAAAAGAGAGGACTGGTTTTTGGATTCCAGCTAAACAATGGGGGTAGCCAGCTATGCTTTCTCAAAGTCAGAGATGGGTTGTTAAGATAACATGCAATGCATCCGACCTGGGCTACTCCCTCCCAGCCTGGGCCAGTCTTTTTAGGCTGAGTGCCACGAAGATGGGGGAGGGGACATTTGGCTAGCCAGAGATAGGTGGCAGCTAGCTAGCTAGCTCTAGTAGTGAACCAAACAGTTACCTTCCTCCAACTTTTAGGGGTGGGGGCGGGGTACTACTTCAGTCCACTCAACTCACCTCCCTCCTAATAACTGGCTGGCGGTGGCCACACAGTTATTAGTCAGCCAGGCAGTTAACTTGGGTGGCAAGTTAAAATTCTAGTTGTTTGTAAAACACTCTTGGCTGGGTGGGAGGGTACGGTTGTCTTGCAAATTTGAAAACAGACTGAAACAGCTAAAAAGAAATTAATATTTATTGAATGAGGGGGGGGGGGAAACCTCCCAAGTTCAACAAACCTAGTGCAGTAATCAAATAAGTTTGAAATCACAACTGTCAGTCTCGTCTGAACATGATATCAAACATGATAAGGACCCACAGTCACAGAGTCACCCACGGGTGGTTGGTGGGGCACACCTCGGAACGGGCACAGGAGGAATCACAGCTGTAGTAGGGAATCCAGGATAGGGAAGCATTGGAGGAAGCAATGGAGTGGAGATCATGGAGCAGGTGGGCTGGGCAGTGACCCACGGTGACAGGGCGGATGTGGGCCACGGGAGCACACCAATGGCACGGAAGGCACAGGGGGACTCACAGGCACAGCCAGCTTCAGGGGGCCAAGAACAGGCCAGGAGCCAGGTGGCCCACCAGGTGCACATAGTGGGGCCACTACAGCATGCCCCGAGGGTGTCCCAGTTCAGACATTTAGTGTGTGACCAGGTAGTAAGACTCGAATGGATCCGGCATTGCAAGTCCCAGCTGCACATCGGATCGAGAGTACACACCAGCCAGCGCCATCAGCTCTGCCGCGGTGGGCTCCAGCAAGACATAGTAATTAGCTGGGGGCCATGGAAGGTGACCCAGCTCCAACAGGTGGTGATAGGCAGCACCACGTGACCGCCGGTACCCACGAGCCCCGTGGACAGAGCCAAAGAAGGACAGGGCCAGGGAAGGCCCCCCCCCTCCATGAGACAGGCTGTGAAGGAGGACATGCTGCATACATACAGAGCAGACACGGTCTCTGCTGTGGACCACACCACATGCGAGCACATCATCTCCGGGATGCGACCATCGGGAAAGGCACGGAGGCCCAGTGTCTCCACATGCAGCTGGCAGTCGAGGGCGTTCAACTCATAGCCAAAGTAGCGGAGCCCGGAACTGAGACTCGCATAGGCACCTGGGAAGCTGTCCGGGCAGTTGGCAAGCAATTGCACGGCCAGGGAATGCTAAAGATCACACAGGGTCATTGTCTCACGGAAGCTCCAGTTATGGGTTGCTAATATGCCTGCGAGCCCTGGGGAAGAGAAGTATCCAGCCATGGTCTCCAGCAGCAGAATGCAGCTGTAACTAATGCAATGAATGGGTGACTCGAAGGGACGTGAGGGGATGGGGAGCGGAGCTCCAAGAACAGTAGATAAGCCCACTGGCTGCAACATTGTTGTAATGAATTGAGAAGAAGCGAGTCGACTGGCGTGGGATGTGGAAAGCGCAGGTGCTAGCCTGGCTGAAACTAGCAGAACACACAGAGGAGGGCGCTCAACAACACACAGACCAGGGACCCGACACTCGAGGCGAGGGAGTACAACCAACACAACTGGCATCCAACACAGAGGGGTGGGAGAGGTGACTCAGACGCTCTTGCACGCCTCTGCTCCCCTATCCCTTCTTTCCTGGCTCCCTCAGGACAAGTCCCGGTGCTGTCTGTATACTGTGCCCACCCAGTTTAAATCTCCCTCCTGGGCTGGCGTTATCGATCGTTGCCTAGCAGCGACGCAGCGTGCTTAAAGTTTCTCCATGGAGATGTGAGGAAACTCCAAGGATTTGCTATAGATTAATGTAATATAAGAAAGCATATTTTTGGGCATAGAGAGTATGCCGTGAGCAACACAACACAGCAATAATTGTATTATTACAAAACAGTAACACTAATGGAAAAATATTTTTTTAAAAAAAAATATTAAAAGTTAAACAGAACAATAGGGATTTGAATCTGTGGAATAACAGCTATCCTGCATTGCAAGCAGGAACATAGCAAGTGTCTTAAGAGGGCTGGCTGTCTGCCAGACCTGCCTTGGTAAGTATGACAAGCATGTGGTTCCCTGTACCTTGCCAGTAGGATATATGTCATGTTGGTTTCTAAGTGTGACTATCAATTTTATATCCTAGTGGCTATGATGGAGGAAGAGCGTGCAGTACGACTGGAGGAGAGGGAACAGGTGAGGGAACTCAGTTCCCAATGAATTCCCAAGGAGTTCCCAATGAACTCAGTTCCCAATGAGTTCCCAAATCATTGCAATTCAGTTGCAATCATTCCCTTATCTTTTTTATTCAACAACACTCATGATTTTATACACTTCTATCATATATTCCATCATTTTATAAACTTCCTTACCCTCTCAGATGTGTGCCTCGATCTCTACCCTACCCTAACTGTGGGTAGTGCCAGCCAGTTATTAGGAGGGAGGGTAGTTGAACTTGAGTGGACTGAAGTTGAATGTTATTGTGTAGTCTCTGAGTACCCCGCCCCCACAAACTCAAACAGTAGGTGGAATTTTGAAACTCTTTGTTCCTACTAGTTTGACTACTGCTAGCCAAATGTCCCCTCCCCCACCTTCGTGGCACTCAGCCTAAAAAGGCTGGCCCAGGGGAGTAGCCCATCTGCATTGAATGTTATCGTTGTGTAACAACACATCTCTGGCTTTGAGCGAGCATAGCCGGGCCGGCTAATGAGCTAACTGCATTAACTCGGTTTTGGTTTGGGACAGAGATTCTGTAGTGTAGCGGTTATGGTCACTGCTCTAATCCTGAATTTTTGGTTCTGGCGGTTCTAATCTGCAGTGGCCCCTTTTACTTTTATAAGCAAATGTTTTATAAACGGTCAGATAAAATTATGTTACACTGTGTCCTATCCTAGTGCAATTTATATTGTACTTTATCAGACCTCTGTGCAGCAGCTAACTCTCGCATTAGCTAGGTGTGAGGCCCGGCCTCTGTTGGATTGCTAGCAAAAGCGCTCGTGGCTGGCAACCAGCAACAGACAGGCAGAGAGGTGTGTTTGGAGAGGGTGTGTGTGTGGAGAGGGGGGGCTGTGCATCCACCCGTGACTTTAAGTAGTTAGCTTTGGAACTTAAGCTGAAGTTCGCTTAAGCTTAAGCTTAAGCTTAAACTTAAGCTGAAGTTCGCCTTCCCCTCCCCCTTTCCGCACACAACTCCAAAGTTGATAAGTTAACTTAAAGTTAACCAAAACTATTGGTGTTTAATGACTAGTGATCACTGATGTGTCCTACTCCGGACCAGCACTGCCCGTGGCCCATGAGCAACCGTGATCCGCCTCCCAATAGAATCTCTCTCTACCTCTCTCTACCTGCACGGACGGCCATACCCCACCTCTGCTGCACAGGCCATTTACATAGCAACTGACGCACACCAATAAAAACAGTCCTTCCCTGTGACTGACAGCTGACAGCCACAGGCATTTAACACAGGGAGGCGGGCTTTCTTTGATGTTGCCCATGTGCTGCGTGTTTACATGTCAAATCTATCTCAATTCTATTATAACTTGTGAGAAAGTAAGAGGGATGGCTTTTGTTAGATTTGCCTCAGTCCTGGATGACCTCACAAAAATTGGTAAGTTAAACAAAAATATTTATTGTGGGATCTCTCACATTATTGCATGCTATACATTAGTAGGGCTTTTGTCTTTACTAGTGCATTGATCTTTTTTAATTTTCAATGCCATTTCAGGTGAGATTTTGGTAGATGTGGCATCAGCCATTTGGGCAATTGTGTGGAGTACGGCGGATGCCGTACAACACTTAGTGACTAGGCAGCAGAAAATGGGTAAGTATTTCTCAAAAATCCATTGTTAATTACTATTACCCTGGCAGTAGTGATCACATAAAAAAAAATACCTTTGCTGCAGTTAAAGAATGCATCAACTAACTGAATTCCATTTTTGCAGAAGAAAAGCTAGAACAAATGCAGCAGGAAAACACCGCCCTCAAATATATGCTGGAGGAAGTATTGCACGAGGTGCGGTGCCATCATGTATGTTAAATTTACATCAAATAAGTACATTTCCTGCTTATTTTTATTAATGTAAATAGTTACTAGTTGTCCATTGTTTTGTAAAAGGTTTTTTTAAAATTGTTATATAAAAATGTGTTTGTTAAAATTGTTCCTTTGAACTCAATTTTTTTGCACTTGTCTTGTTGCTGAAAGCCCACACCTACCCACCCACTATCATTAATGACAGAATAATGATAATTATTCTATCATTATTCTATCATTCTTTCATTCTTCATTCTATCACAAATTATTCTATCATTTTATGCACTTCCCTCCCCTCATATGTGTGTCTCAATCTCTTCCCTAATGCAAGGAGTCCATTCATTCTATGGACTCCTTGAATGATCCATTCATTCTATGATAGAATGAAAGGAGTCTTTCATTCTATCATTCTATCACAAATTATTGTATCATTTTATGCACTTTCCTCCCCTCATATGTGTCTCAATCTCTTCCCTAATGCAAGGAGTCCAAACAAAGTGAGTTTTTATTGCAAACTATATGTACCTTGCAAACTTTGACAGTTCATCGCCATCCTACCGTACCCACCCACCACCAGTGCCCACAACCACTTAGTTCCCAATGAGTTCCCAAATCATTGCAACTCAGTTGCTGCAATCATTCCCTTATTTTTTTTATTCAACAACACTCATGATTTTATACACTTCTATCATATATTCCATCATTTTATAAACTTCCCTCCCCTCTCAGATGTGTACCTCAATCTCTTCCCAAATGCAATGAGTTTGCAAGGATTTTCTCTTTCCCATGGCCCTTTGCCATTCCAACATCCCCTACCCTACCCACACACCACACTCACCACCCACACCTGTGTTCAGATTTAGTTTATTAATATATACCATGTGTCAAGTGTATGTTCAATGATTGAAGGTTGAGAAAGCAACTTCTTTTCGCCAATGAGTTCCAAAATGCAATGAATTTTTCTTTGCCAGGGGCCTTTGCCAGTCCACGACTCCAGCCTACCCTACCCTAACCACCCACCCACCACCCACATCTGTGTTCAGATTTATTTTATTAATATATACCATGTGTCCAGTGTATGTTCAAAGACTAAAAGATGATAAAGCAAGTTTAGGAATGAAGATCAAATGATTTTTATTCAATATCAAAATTAATTTTATACAGGTTGGTAACTCTGGCACTGGAAATCCAATGTTTTTTATTCTCCTGATGAAGACAAAAACCGCAATGCACATCTTATAAAAAAACCACTACTGGTTTGTGGGGAAAAAATTTCATTGTGCTGGGAAAATTCCTTCATGACTCCATATGGAAATAGCAATCGGATCAGTACTAGATCCCAGAAGAATACTGGCAGTGACTACAAATCGACTGTCCAGCTGTTCCATGTTCATGTAATTTAATTTATCCATGTTACTGAAAAACAGCCTTTAAAAAAGCACAATTATTAGTCACATCGTATAAATGTATGCTAGTTGTATGTGGACAAATATGAAAAAAAACAAAACCATGTTGCATACTCCAGAAATACTGCACAAATAACTAACACAATGCATTCCTATGCTATGTCTGCACATGCCCCCCCCCCCTTGACTCCAAGTCCAGTTTGCCTGTGTGTCATTCCGTTGTGGCCCATGACCGCACAGCATGCAAATTTTTGGAATCATTGCTGGGTCTGCTGGGTGTTCTGCAGTGCTATCCCTAGAAATAGATCCCTGTAGTGTTGCACAATTCATCAATCCATTCACACGCCTCCTGCTAAGTGTGTGAGAGAAACTCCTGGAGACTGGAAAAATCACAAAGACAATGCATTCCTATGCTATGTCTGCACATGCCCCCCCCCCCTTGACTCCAAGTCCAGTTTTCCTGTGTGTCATTCTGTTGTGGCCCATGACCGCACAGCATGCAAACTTTTGGAATCATTGCTGGTTGTGAGAAACAGCAAAAAGACAGAGAGCCAAACCTTACCTCCAAGCCCAACCTTACCTCCAAGCCCAACCTTGGACAGTGGCCAACCTTACCTCTTCACTCAGTGCTCTTGTATACCTTCCAAGATTACATCTGGGTGGTCATAGCCCTTTTTCTGGTAATCCATCGCCTCTGCGGTGCACCTCATTATTTCCTCATCTGTGACTTGCAGGAAATCCTTTGAAAGTTTAGGTAGGAATGACCTGTTCATTTCAATTAATGCTAGGCACTCAAGATTTAAACTGGAAAGACTAATTCTTTTATTACCTAAAATTGCGCTTGCACAGCTGAATAAACATTCTGATGGGACACTGCTGGCAGGACAACCAAGGAGTATGATTGCCAAACTGTAGAGTGCTGGCCAAGTCTCTCTTTTTTCAGCCCAGTAAATGAGTGGATCGTTATTCATGCCAACCGCACCATCTGACGAAAGATACTGAGCGTACATGTCTTCGGCTGCAGCAAGTGTTATTGAACAGCGACGATGGTGAAGCGGATCTACTCTTCTTGTCCACTGAGTGCAATTCTGTGCAAGGAGGCCATACTTTTCAAAATTTGACCAGATAGATGAAGCCTCAGGCTGTTGAGTATTATCTTCAGAAATGATCTCAGTCTCTTCTTCATCCTCTTCATGCATGTTGCTGCCAAGCTCTCCTACCATCTGTGTGGCGATTTCTTTGCGTGCAGCGGTAGCAGATTCTTCACCTCCCAAGACCTTCTTAACCTTCTTGAAATGTGGGTCCGGAGCTGTTGCCATCCGGTACAACGAATCTTCACCAATCTTCTCAAACTGGGTGCTACAGTCAATAATTTTACCCAAGAGAATGGCAAGACGCTTACCATCCACCTGATGACAATCAAAGGAGGCAGCAATGTCCTTGACTTAGCTTCTTAATAATACCAGTGAGGCCAAGCTCTGGCTGAGTGTTGCATCGGCCTTGCTCACAAACTCAGTCATGACCAGAAAGAGCTCCAGCAGAATAATGAGATTTTCTATGACATTCCACTCTCTGAGATTTATCTGCATATCTGAGGCTTCCTTTACAGATCTTGATGCCACAGCAAAGAACGTCTCGATTGCAAGTCTTTGCGAATGGAGTCTCTTCAGCATATGATATGTGGAGTTCCACCGCATGCATACATCCATGGGGAAGAAATGAAGTGGAAGGTTTGTCTCCTGCTGTATCCTCCGTTGCTCGCGGCGCGATGTGGCAGATCTTCAAAAGTGCGCCACCAATTTCTTAGCACGCTCTACTGTGTCCCTAATCAATGGATCCACTTCCAGAAATTTTTTTGCCA